>CM032798.1:12267157-12460713 GCA_019155185.1 Beaufortia kweichowensis
CACCTGGGACAAATTCACCCAGGAAATAGAAAACCCTTGGTTTATTTAAGTAGGTCACGCTGGTTCGATTCTCTAATAAATAAAGTGTAGGCAAGAGACGGGTAATTTATAAAAATACAAAATTTATTAGTTTGATCAGAGGGATAAAAGATCACTTTAAAATATCAATGAGCACACCGTGCCACTCCTGGTAGCTCCGTATCAGTAACACATTCTACAACCTAATAAATCACAAATCACACAATAGAAAAGAGACACAACATGACAAAATATATAATTCACAGGACTGGAGTTACCCACCGGAGCGATCACCAAGGCTAGTAATCCCACAGCACACTTCACACACACACACACACGCACACAGTGAGGTTAAATCACACAGTCATACACTTTAGAAGTGCCACACGGCAAACTTTGAAGTACCACCACCACCACTAAGATCCTTCTCCGTGGGCCCCAAACTCCTGAAAAATATACAAATAAGAAATTCTTTAAACAGGCCTAAATAACACATTGGATGAAAACATTCCCTATTCAATAACCATACAGCAATGAATAGTGATCATTTAAATGCACCAATCCACACGATCAACTTCGAAAAAAAACAACAAACTAAAAAGAAAAGAGAAAATATACTTTGCATTATAAAACAAACAAAATACAAAAAAACAACCACATAACATTCAAAGAAAAATCAAGAAAAAGAAAAGAACCAAGAAACCGGGTGCTGACAATAGCAGCAGCAGTGATGATGATAGCAATAGCAGCAACAATGATGATTATAGCAATAACAATAGCAGTGATGATGATAGCAATAGCAATAGCAGCAGTGACGATGATGATAGCAATAGCAATAGCAGCAGCGACGATGATGATAGCAATAGCAATAGCAGCAGCGACGATGATGATAGCAATAAACGCCCGGACGAAAAGGAAGAATCCTTAAACAAATAGAGACATACCGTGAAAGTAGTTAGCATTATTTACGCGTCCTACTAAAATTCTAACCGTAAGCAGACAGATAAAAAGTAACCACTTACCCACAGCACTATGTGAACTTTACATATAGTTCACCACCCAGAATAACCGGATAGGCCAAACTTGGCCACTGTCAGACTGAAGCACAGGGACTGCACATTACTCAACCGGCACCCAACAAGGGTGAGCGCTGTATTTACAATTTGGATGGATTTCACCTACCTGATAACAGAGCAGTCACAAGACTCACTAACGAGGCAACCGATGGCGACACACACCCAAGTGCGGAACAAAGCTACGATGACAAATAACTTAAGTACCACACAAATAATCATTACAACACAATTCCCAAGTGGCTACATGCTAACTGCACATACCTGACAGCACCGTCAACACCACAAAGAAAAGGGGAGGGTCCAGATGTGACGCATCCCTAGCAGCACCCAAACAGCTCTAAAATAGTGTACCCTCACTGCCAATTGGCCATCCCAAGTGCCAATCACCATTAGCAATTCCATTCATTCTGCCACAATCCACTCCCGGCTTGTGCATCGTCGCCCCGACGATGAGCCCAAGAGAACTATTCACCAAAATCTTTAGTCCCAAGGACGGAACCAGGTAACCGCAGTACTACCCTCTATACCAGACATAATACCTTCTTGCACTGACCGTGGGAGATGATTTACATTAGAATGCTGCCCAGCAGTAGTCCTTCCTGTCCTCCTCACCACACTCCCAGCACTTGCTGCAGGGTTTGCCGGAGGATATAATATTAATGGCTGTATATCTGCCTCTACCTCAGGACTTCCTTCCGCTCCCTGGGCTCCTCCCGTCCCTTGTGGGACAGACTGGGCCCTATCCCGAGGCGCTTGCCTATTAACCTGTGGAGTTTCAGGCACCAAGATAAACAAGTCGCCCTCACCTGACTCTTCATTTCGAGGCCGCACAGATTCCACTACTGGAATATCCGGCAAGACAAGGGAGGGGTTCCTGCCAATTTGAGGTTTCAGCAAAGACCGGTGCACATGCTTTAGTTTACCTAAGTCTGTAATGGGGGCGATAGTATACACTACACCACCTTCCCTAGGTGCCTTCAAGATCTTATACACCACTGAGCTCCACAGGTCATGGATTTTATGCCGGCCCCTCACGGCGTAATTGCGGAGATATACCAACTGACCCTCCTTCAGTGGTGATTCTCGTACCTGCAGATCATGCCTGGCCTTTCGACGCTCGGCCCCGGCACCCAGCCGTTCACGAACACCCTCAAACGCCACCTGCAGCCGATCCTGATGCTCCAGAACCCACCGATGAACACTCCCCGCCAACGGTTCCTCAACTCTACCAAGCAGAAAGTCAACAGGGAGTCTAGGCTCCTGTCCGAACATCAAAAAATAAGGACACTCCCCCGTCGCTTGGTGAGGAGTCGTATTGTAAGCAAACAATACCTGCGGGAGGCAAGATGGCCAGTCTCTCTTCCTTGACACAGGCAAAGTATGCAAAAGGTTGTGCAACGTTCGATTGAACCGTTCACACTGGCTGTTTCCAGCTGGGTGGTACGGGGTAGTACGGGACTTTGCAACACCGTACAACTGGCACAGCTGCTGAATAAGGTCTGACTCAAAGTTTCAGCCTTGGTCCGAATGGATACGACCAGGCACCCCAAACTTGGAAAACCACTCGACTACCAGAACCTGCGCCACCGTCTCCGCTCGCTGGTTTCTAGTGGGTACGGCCAAGGTGTACTTGGAAAAAATGTCGGTCATGACCAGCACATCCTCTAGACCAGAGCTTGACGGCTCCAATACCGTAAAATCCAAGGCCAGAATCTCATTTGGCCGTGCAGCCAACAAATGTCCCATGAAGCCAACGGGGGGCATGGTGGACAACCTTAGCACTTTGGCACCTCTCACACTCCCGGCACCACCGGGCAATGTCAGAGGACATTCCTGGCCAATAACATCGCTGCCACACCAACTGGGTGGTACGCTCCACTCCTTGGTGCCCATGCTGTTGATGCAGTTGCGTTAGCACTTCCGACTTCATGGACACTGGTAATAGCACTTGGAGAACCTCCTTTCCACCATCAGGACGAAACACCTGGCGATAAAGCACCCCCTCCTGTTCCACCAGGCGATCCCACTGCCGCATCAAAATCATAACCGCCCTGGAGAGCTTCTCACGCTCCTCAATACTGGGCCGCGATTTCCGCCTCCAAAACCTCAACAGCTCCCCGATAATTACATCGTCTTGCTGTTGAACCCGCAAATCACTGGTGGAACAGCCGGGAAATGATACTATCTGATTCACCCGAGTCACCACCCCGCCTTGAGCGACTTGACGCAGTGACACTGGAATAGCTGCACCAGGAAACCAATCCTGAACTTCTGTTACGGGGATTCTGACGTGACAACGCATCAGCATTACGGTTGCTCTTACCGGATCTATATTTAAGCTCAAAAAAGCTGCCAACTGGGCAGCCCAACGCTGTTCCATGGCGCCCAGTTTAGCGGAGTTCAAATAGCTAAGAGGGTTATCGTCCGTGTAAACTACACACTTGTGTCCCAATAGGTACTCCCGGAACTTCTCAGTCATTGCCCACTTAAGCGCCAAAAATTCCAGCTTCATAGAACTGTAATTAGATGTATTATGCTCAGTGGGCCGAAGACCTCTACTTCCATAAGCTATGGGACGCACCTTACCCTGTTGTTCCTGTGAAAGGACTGCCCCTAGTCCCCCATGACTGGCATCCACTTCCAAAACAAACAGGAGTGAAAAGTCAGCATAGGCGAGCACAGGGGCAGTGGTAAGTCTACACTTTAACTCCTCAAAGCTACTTTGACACTCGACAGACCAAGCTTCTATGAACTCACGGGACCCATGGTTTGGCCGCTTTGGGGCTGCTAGCTGAGCCACCAACCCATGGAGGGGAGCCGCTAACTTCGCAAACCCCTCCACAAAACGTCGGTAGTAGCTAGCAAACCCCAAAAACGACCGCAACCCCGCAACGCTGACTGGTTGAGGCCACTGCGAAACTGCCTCGATCTTACCTGGGTCTGTAGAGACCCCTTCTGACGAAATCACATGACCCAAGTACTGCACCTCCCGTTTAAAGAAGGCACACTTGGACAATTTGGCCTTCAGCCCCTCTCGAAGTAACCGACTTAAAACTACCTCCATCCGAGCCAGATGTTGGTCAACTGAGGATGAAAACACAACAATGTCATCCAGGTACAACAGCAGAGACTGGCACTGTTGGTCCCCAAACAACCTTTCCATTAATCTTTGGAAGGTACCGGGGGCATTACAAAGCCCAAACGGCATCCTATTCCACTCAAAAAGCCCGAATGGAGTACAAAAAGCTGTCTTAGGTTTATCTACCTCCTTCACAGGGACCTGATTGTACCCACTGGCAAGGTCCATGGTAGAAAACCAACGGGCCCCTGCCAGTGAGTCCAACGTCTCCTCAATACGAGGTAGCGGGAAGGCATCCTTCCTGGTCTTGGAATTCAAATGACGGTAGTCTACGCACATGCGCAGACTACCATCCTTCTTCTTGACCAGGACAATGGGCGAAGCGTAAGGGCTACAACTTTCTCTAATTACCTGAGCCTCAAGGAGTTGGTTAATGTGTGCTTTCACAACCTCATACTCGGAAGGAGGAATACGCCTGTACCGCTGCCGCACAGGGACTTCGTCCAACAAAGGGATATCATGTGAAATGAGACTGGTACACCCCAAATCCCCATCGTGCATAGAAAACACAGATGAATACTTATAAAGTAGGGCTCTCACCTTACCTTGATCTTGCACTGGCAACACAGCCAAATCAATTTCCCTGATCTGCTCCTGTACAGATGGAACAACCTGCACAACTTGAGAATTTGCCCTAGCAGAAACAGTCTGTACTTCAGTGACCTCTGGGGGTAAACTAACCACATGAACATGGCTGACAGTACCTACCACTGTACTAGCATACATTAATACATCTACCACACCCACATTAACCACAGGCACATAAGCTGTACCACGATCCACCTGCACCAGGGCAGGAGATGCCAACAAACCCGCAGGTAAACCAGAATCAGTTGGCTCAAACAGTACTGTGCCACTCGAGTACTGGGAAGAGCACGTTACAGCAACCAACTTCATGGTGCCCCCAGGGATGCGCCATGCCCGGCGTCCCCGTATTTTAACTCGACCCCCCTTATCGGAAATTGGCTGAACTTCAATGTGGTGACAATGCTGTAAGGCCTGAAAAACAGAAATAGGAGCCCGTGACACAACAGGTAAGTCGAAAAGACTTGTGCCATGCTGGCCAAAGAGGTCCCGGTAGCAGCGGCTCAGGACATTCATACCCAGAACACCCGAACCTGGAGCACACAAACCACCAGGAGGATCTTTAACCACCAGCACCCCACAACCTAAGACCACCTGCCCACAAAGCTGTATGTCAAGCTCCAAATAGCCAATATAAGGAATTGAGAGGCCATTCGCCGCCCGGAGCTGTAGCCAATGACAAGACCTAAGTTGTTCTTGACCCCTCGACCCATAATTCTTCATAAAACAACTCTCCGTAATGGTGGACACCATGGAACCAGTGTCCACCAGGCAAGGCACGTTAACCCCACCCATACACACGTCGAGTTGCGGGCACTTTGCCATAAGGCGGGCCATAAAATTTGTATCAATGGAAAACCCTGAGCCTATATTTTCCCCAACCAAGCTTTGGCCCTGCAGCTCGGCGGGAACTAGTTTCCCAACGGTTGCCTGTCCTGTGACTGCACGCCCCTTGTTAAAGCTGAATCCACCCGAGATGGTCTCCATTCCCTGTCACAATCCCTGGCAAAATGACCAGGTTGTTGACACCTCCGACAAATGATCTGACTAAGCCGAGATGATTTCAACTATGGCTGGGGATTTCGAAATTGAGCCATACTTTGAGTCAATTGATTCAATTGTTGTTGTTGCTGTTTCAGCATCTCGCGCAATTCACTTATTTCAGGATTGGCGGCACTACTATCCCCTGTATGCTTATGTCCCTGTACCCCATACTGAATGCCATAAGTGGACGGAACTGATTGACTTCGGCCCCGCATTCCCCCAGGCATGCCCTCACGTTCCCAGCGCATAGCTTCCCCGCGAACGTCCAACAACATAGCCATGGGTTGGCGATGGACTAGTTGCTTCAATTCACGTCGAAGAGCCCCATCACTCACATGTTCAACAAATTGATCTCGTAACAAAATGTCTGCATTAGGAATAGCATGGGGTGATTGACATTTAACCTTTTCCAGCAAACTCAACAGGACCAGGGAAAACTCCAACAAGGTCTCCCCGTCCCGTTGTTTTCTGGAAAAAAATGACTCTTGCAGAGCAACATATGAACTCGTGCAACCATACAATTCACGTAATGCCTGAATAATTTTCTGTGGATCCTCCCTTTCGTCCCTTGGCCGATATCGAATTTCCTCCCTCGCCTCTCCCTCCAAGTGATCAAACAAAAAGAATGCTTGATCAATCATAGAGAGATGGCGAAGCCGCATGCAGGCCTGAGCCTCGTCTACCCACTCGTCGATCATAACACCAGACCTGCCATTAAATTTCGGGCACTTACGGTCTCGAGGAACAAAAACAAATCGATCTGTCGCTGATGCACCAGCACCAGTGAGTGAAGGATCTACGTCAACAGAAGCAAAAGTATTAGATGGACCCGGCTGTACAACAGGCCCTTGCTCCCGCCGTAATCTTTCATTATCAGATTTTAATTGGGCTACCAATTCTCTCAATTCGTAAAGTTCATCCTCCATAATTGCAAATCACCAAACACTTACCCCTACTGATGAAATCCAGAATTTAAGAGTCTACACACCACACAGACCCACCAAATCAAGGGACTGCTGCTGCCACCCGGCTCCTAAAGAGAAAAAGGAAAAGGCAAAGAAGAAAAAAAAAAAGAAAAACAAAACAAAATATCCAGGCTACACACCAGACAATACCCACGTCTCTGCACCACACAATAGAGACCCTGCCGACTACGCCAGAATGTGGCATAAAAGGGGGGGGGCGGTGGAGAAGAGCTGGTCGCTAAGCGCTAAGAGCCCAGACTCAAGTACTGGTGGGAAAACCAACTACGCCACCTGGGACAAATTCACCCAGGAAATAGAAAAACCCTTGGTTTATTTAAGTAGGTCACGCTGGTTCGATTCTCTAATAAATAAAGTGTAGGCAAGAGACGTGGGTAATTTATAAAAATACAAAATTTATTAGTTTGATCGTAGGATAAAAGATCACTTTAAAATATCAATGAGCACACCGTGCCACTCCTGGTAGCTCCGTATCAGTAACACATTCTACAACCTAATAAATCACAAATCACACAATAGAAAAGAGACACAACATGACAAAATATATAATTCACAGGACTGGAGTTACCCACCGGAGCGATCACCAAGGCTAGTAATCCCACAGCACACTTCCACACACACGCACACAGTGAGGTTAAATCACACAGTCATACACTTTAGAAGTGCCACACGGCAAACTTTGAAGTACCACCACCACCACTAAGATCCTTCTCCGTGGGCCCCAAACTCCTGAAAAATATACAAATAAGAAATTCTTTAAACAGGCCTAAATAACACATTGGATGATAACATTCCCTATTCAATAACCATACAGCAATGAATAGTGATCATTTAAATGCACCAATCCACACGATCAACTTCAACAAAAACAACAAACTAAAAAGAAAAGAGAAAATATACTTTGCATTATAAAACAAACAAAATACAAAAAAACAACCACATAACATTCAAAGAAAAATCAAGAAAAAGAAAAGAACCAAGAAACCGGGTGCTGACAATAGCAGCAGCAGTGATGATGATAGCAATAGCAGCAACGATGATGATTATAGCAATAACAATAGCAGTGATGATGATAGCAATAGCAGCAGTGACGATGATGATAGCAATAGCAATAGCAGCAGTGACGATGATGATAGCAATAGCAATAGCAGCAGTGACAATGATGATAGCAATAGCAATAGCAGCAGTGACGATGATGATAGCAATAGCAATAGCAGCAGCGACGATGATGATAGCAATAGCAATAGCAGCAGCGGCGATGATGATAGCAATAAACGCTCGGACTAAAAAGGGAGAATCCTTAAACAAATAGAGACATACCGTGAAAGTAGTTAGCATTATTTACGCGTCCTACTAAAATCCAACCGGTAAGCAGACAGATAAAAAGTAACCACTTACCCACAGCACTATGTGAACTTTACATATAGTTCACCACCCAGAATAACCGGATAGGCCAAACTTGGCCACTGTCAGACTGAAGCACAGGGACTGCACATTACTCAACCGGCACCCAACAAGGGTGAGCGCTGTATTTACAATTTGGATGGATTTCACCTACCTGATAACAGAGCAGTCACAAGACTCACTAACGAGGCAACCGATGGCGACACACACCCAAGTGCGGAACAAAGCTACGATGACAAATAACTTAAGTACCACACAAATAATCATTACAACACAATTCCCAAGTGGCTACATGCTAACTGCACATACCTGACAGCACCGTCAACACCACAAAGAAAAGGGGAGGGTCCAGATGTGACGCATCCCTAGCAGCACCCAAACAGCTCTAAAATAGTGTACCCTCACTGCCAATTGGCCATCCCAAGTGCCAATCACCATTAGCAATTCCATTCATTCTGCCACACAACGACAACTTATTTTACAGTATGCTTCAGACAAACACATTTTAATGCTGTGCAAAGTGTCTCTTAACATACTATACAGAATGATTCCGATCACTCCCAAAGACTAAATTAAATTCGTCATGGATAAAAAATAGGCATATCGGCCAAGAAACGCATCTTCAACCAGAAGGGCAGATTTCTTTTGCCGCTTCTCAGCATCACCGTACCCTTTATTTCCAGCTTGATAGCTTCTAAACGGCCCTGAGAATGGAGTATGACAAGAAAACAAGAAGATTTAGTGCTGCAACACCAACTGGAAAAACTAAAATCCGGTGGTGCTCGCGAGAACATTCAACGTGTCGTAGAGGATGATCTGGATATGTCCATAAGAAATATTTTACTAAGGACTGATCTGGATCACCATAAAAAAGCCAAACACAAATATCCTGACAAGGTTTTATCGGTCGTTAAACAAGAGGAGCTTATATCAACCAGAGGGCATGGTTAGAATTTTAATGTTAAATGTGTACAACGTGAAAATCTCAAAATCAAGTACAGTACAGTAATTTGATAACTTGAAGAGTCTTTATTTAACCAAACAAATACAGTATGTATCGATTACTCAAAAATGTGATCAAAATAATTACACGTGTCCACACACTTAATGCACATAAACAATTTTTCATTGGAACCATTTATCCGTAATCTTTTCACAAAGTGCGATACCATTCTATCATTAATATAATCATTGTTATACTGTTTCATCACATCGTTATTGTCACACCCCTTAGCTAAATTGTAGAAAAATATTACAGTGTTGCCCACAAAATGTTCGATGTAAAATCCTGAACTTGTTTGCCCGAATATAGCACATTAGTTGTGTGGGTCAGTAGAAAGTTTTTGATGGTGTATGGAAAACACCATTAACGGTAAGATCATTAACACACGGGAGAACTGATAATGAGAGTTACACGAAATCTTATTCATGATCGTGGTGAGCTGTATTGTGTTCATTTTACACTCAGTAGTAATCGACCAGGACCTGCCTTGGGTTTGACACCTCAATGATGCTGTCGAAAACTGTGTAAACTATAAGGTTAATAGTTTGTGGTAGCGGACTTTTGAAACGCTTTGATGTTTCCAGACTTGATGAACGATAGGAGTTGTCTGCACTCTTCATCGGGGGTGGGGTTAAATGCGTACAGCGTGTAATCGTTGAGAAATTCTTCTCTATCGATAGACAGGGGTTGGTTTCACAGGTGTCTTCTGGTAAACGTCACTAGTTGGTCAAAATCTGGTTGTAGCGGTTTGGAGGGTAATTGTTAATTATTAGTTGATTATCTACCATCCCCAGAATGATAGATTTTGGCACAGTTCCTAAAAACTAATTTTCTTGATTTGAAAACGCGGGGCCCCTGCCATTATAGAGATTTTTTTAAACAGACTCTATCTATAGGGTACTTTGCGGTAGATGTCTTTTCCCATATGCTCACTATCTTGACAAATAGTGACGCAAACATGATTTTTACTTTGTAGTCCGTGCCATCAGACCTCATCAGACAGAATTAATTTTTGCCTCTGATCAATTGTATATTAACATCAATGCCGTTTAACAGTATTTTTTAGTGAAAGACAACATCGATGTGAATAGGCGTTAAGTAGCTCCACCACTTTGCTACCATTCGTGTACGTCGCCTCCTTCAGCAGACCCGTTTCGGTCTACAGGGTCATTGACATCCACGTAACCAGCGGTGTCTTTGTAAAACAGCCCAGCTGTGAAGCTCCAATGTATCTTTACTGTAGGTGATAAGACTCTCTACGGTGCATTGATAAGGGTATGTGCTCGAGCTCAATCAAATGATCTCCGAGGCTCACATCCACCTGCGAAAATAAAGTTGCTCCAGGATAATTTTTCAGACCCACTGCTGCTGGATCGGGGATGTTGGTGCCGTTAGCCTTAGTGATTTTAAGTCGGAGAAAGAGCAATGTGTTGTTTAGGTCCAAATAGTCTTCACCGTTCCCAGCAATAAAAAAACTCCAAAGGAGCAGAGTCTGATAGAGCTGTAGCGATCCTCACATGGGGCACCAATTATGGTAGTGATCTTTACACAGGGTACCAATTAATAGTACGCCTTACACAGAACACTAGAGGTGTTAGTGAGATTTGATCTCACGTCACTTCAAGTGTGCATGTGTGTCTCAGATGACCTCTCCCTCCTTTACCTCGGGGCACCAGCTGAGGAATTCCACCTCAACATTTGTTGGAATAATATCATAAATAATATAATAATAAAATGATGTAAAGTGGAATCACAGTAAATCACCTGGTTTATCTGAAGGATTTTGTGAGTTTCTTGCTAACTTGTAGAGCCTTTTACTGTAAGTCATAAACTGAAATAAACTGAAAGAATACACTAATGCCAATGTTTCTGGAAAGAGTTTTGGTTAGTGATATTTACGTTCATGTGAGCAGTCTGATGGTTGCGACGTCTTCCACTGGTGAGGCTGGGCCTTGCTGCAGTAGAGAAGGAGTCTGAATCCGTTCAACAGCCTTAAACACTAAGCGCTATCCCACAGCTAATCTCCTGAAGCACAGAGAGGGTCCTAGCGATCTGGAACACGCAGGTGAGGCCCTGAAGCTGGTGCAGAAGGTCCATGATGATCTAGAACATCCAGATAAAAGTATCTTAAAGTGAAGGTTACTCTCCTGGGCTTAACCTTGTTGCCGACATGTGTTATTGCCTTTCTGGACAGCAGGCTCTGAACGTGGTTGCTCTGTTATGCTTTCTAGCACACAGGCTGGAGACTCAGAACAGGTGTTGCTGTTATGCTCAGAACCGAAGAATTCATGTTAAAAGGGTACTTTTATTCCCTTTCAGATATGGAGGAGATAGCATTTTGGTGCTTGTTCTTTGCAGGGCTGTGATTGGCTGATGATGTCAGAGGGGGCTCACTCTTTCTTCTGCCTCTGTAGTGAACGTATTTGCATAAAGTACAGCACTAAAAACTGTGCGGTTTTATGGTTTTATCTATGCAATTCTCACTTCCCAAACCACTTTCAAAATACCTTTGGCATTGTCCTTAATACACAGACTATAAACATGACAGAAAGATGTCAAACTATCATGCACACATTCATTTATATGTAAATAGCATTTGTAAAAACTTCAGTATTTAACACAAATGACTATTATAAAGTATGTTCTGAATGAGTACAGAATGAATTTGAGATAGTTTGTGTCCATTTTATACAGCTAAACGCGTTGGTTAAGAGAAGTGCAAAGACCATATTTTGACATGGCGTTACTACACAACATGTCAGTATTAAATCTCAGTTGGACTTATTTACGGTCCCGCTGACGCAGACGGCTCTCAATAAAACACCTATTTAGAGGTTCCGCCTTTATCGGCTATTGTAGTGAACAGCACACCAGAATGCATTCCAGGTCCCAAGGTTGTGTTCCAGGTTGTGTTACGTTGTAGATGAGGCCGGAAGTACCAGGAGCTCAGTCTTGGCTAGGTTTAGCTGGAGGTAGTGTTCAGTCATCCAAGATGAGATGTCTTTTAGGCATGACATGTAAGGACATGACAGTGATTATAAATAATTGCTAAAAATTACAAATAATACTACTAACAATGGGTAAAGTATGACACATTTAAAACTAGCAACAGTGTAAATTAAAAATATGTTAACCCTAAGGGTAAGGATGTAAAGTTTGGAAAAAAATAAAGGACTCATTCTCTTCTTCACAGCTCCAAAGCAGAGATGAACAAATGGATCCATGATCTTAACATGGCGATTGACATGTCAAAGAAATCAGATCTACTCTTGGATCCCAGCCTGTGTGATCACTCCAACAGTAAGTACCTCAAGCTCGTTTGTTTTCCTTCATTGTCCCCACTGGCACAGCTGTGCCAAGCGTTTCATATAATAGCCTTTTTACGTCTGATCCTAAAGTATATGTAAATCCCACACCTTCCGATTCCTTTTCTGTCTCTCCTCTCCTACATTCTTCCTCTCTGTTCATGCAGTCATAAGGGTCATCAGATGAGGTGTCTCAGGATCATTAGTCAGAAGATGACATAAACTCTGCCCGATGCTCTCTGGATAAGCAGAGTCACCACAGGGTTGTTTTTCATAGTAGTAATATTTTTATTTCAATGGCTCTTTTGAAACATTTTATTTGTCAAAAATTTTCCCGACCCCTGGTATTGTTAGGAAAGGAGACTCACACAGGGAATTAAAATAAACAACCGTAAATTTATTGACAGATCATCAGTGCACTGTGATAAAAACTGATGAGTAGTAAACAAATGGGATGGAGAAATGGAAGTCCAATCTTACAGGAGATCGTAGATATAGCAGAGGAAAGATGGCTGACAACACACAACTCTGGGAATAGGAGATACGATTGTCCGCAATGGGAAAAATTGACAATGGACAAGAGTAATCCACTGGAGACGTCACAAGAGGTAAGCAGTAGAGAGGTTGGCGAGGTAATCTCTTTGTAGTACGTGGGAGAGTCCACTTTGTGCATTGAAGCTGGTATGTGACTGGATTGATCTGTTTGGTGACGGTGAAGGGGCCAACATATCTGGGACTGAGCTTCTTGCAGGGCAGACACATCCTGATGTCCCGAGTAGACAGCCAGACCTTCTGACCTTCACGTTTTTGGGACTGGGACGATAGGAGATGGTGAAATTGAATCTAATAAAAAAGGAAGACCATCTTGCCTGGCGGGGATTGTGTCTCTAGGCATTTTGTAAGTATTGCAGGTTATTGTGATCTGTAAGGACGATAAATGGATGTTGAGCACCCACCAACCAATGCCTCCATTCTTTTAGGGCCAGTTTTATGGCAAAAGGTTTGCGGTTGCCAATATCATAATTCCTTTCTGCTGGGCTAAGTATGCGGGAAAAAAAGGCAAATGGATGAAGTGTGGCTGGAGTCCCCTGCTGATGATACATTACTGCTCCTACCCCAGTGGTGGAGGCGTCTACCTCCATGACAAAGGGTTTGGTGGGCGTGGGTGTGTCAGGATCTGTGCATTGGTGAATGCCTCTTTATACATGTTAAAAGCTTCTGTGGCTGCTGATGACCAGGACAGAGACTTGGGCTTGCTTTTAGTAGGCTGGTGAGTGGGCTGGTGTTGGAGCTGTAATTGTGGATGAATCCTCTGTAGAAATTGGAGAATCCTAGGAAGTGTTGCAGTTTTTTTTATGGTGGTAGGGATAGGCCAGTTCCTAATGGCTTCCACTTTCCCCTCGCCCATCTGGATGCAACCGTTATTGATGTTGTAACCAAGGAACTTCACTGAGGTTTAATGGCAGTAGCACTTTTCAGCTTTGAGTAACAGCTTGAACCAGGCCATGGTTCAAGCCATACAGCATCACTCTGTAATCATAATGGCCAGTAGGGGTCACAAAAGCTGTCTTCCACTCGTCCCCCTCACGTATCAGGATGAGGTTGTAAGTGCTGGGGAGGTCTAACTTACTGGTTCATCTGGGATCTGGTTAATGGCACAGTCCCATGGCCGATGTGGAGTTAGTTGTGAGGCTTTTCTCGGGCAGTAACAGGATTGACTGATTGGTTCTCTAAGGGGCTTTCGATAGAAGTGGAATTAATAATGAGGGACTTGGGTTGGAGTGATACTGGTTGAGGAGGGTGAGGAAAACTTTCTGCCCCACTTCACAACCTCACCCGATTTCCAGGAGATGATGGGGTCATGTTGCACTAAACCAAGGATGCCCAAGAATCCCATTAGCAGTGGAGTTCTCCAGAACAACCGACTTGTAGGTTAAGAGGGCCTGCACTAAGTCTTACACGTCTCCTGCAGAGTGGTTCCCCGGTCACCGACTAGACCTGGTAGATTGTTGGTGTTGCTTTAGTCAGGAGGTTGAGCTGACAGCAGAGATTTTCCGAGATGATATTCCCGGCTGACCTGTAGTCCAGGAGGGCTTGAACTGGAAGGTTGCATATTTACATTTATTTAAATGACACACACCAAGGGTCGCAGGGGACAGATTGCGCATGTAGAGATGACATGCCCCCCTGCTCCACTGTAGAGACACAAAACCCTGGGTCAGCTGCCTCTGCCGTTTGGCAGAAGGTAGACGAGTGGTGTCCACTTGCATGGGCTCGTGATCTGGTTATGGACTGCTTATGGTCTCTGGGAGGCGAAGAAGTGGAGAGAGAGGAGAGAACTGCTATTCCTTTAGACAAGACTGCATACGATTAGCACATCTTTAGATTAGATAATTTAGTTAGCATGGTTAGATAATTGGATGAAATGTTTCAATCCGCAAGTGTCATCGTAAAACAGCGAGTTGCAGACCCAATCTTGGTCCCAATCCCTGCAGACAGGTGGTGAGGAGCGAGCACTCATTCCAGCCACTGGCTGCAGCGAGGGTTCTGAACTTGAGAGCATAAGCATTAAAGTTGTTCACCGACAGAGAAATCACCTGCTGGTGTGCCAAAAGCTTCACGAAAATGTTCAATGAAATTATTAAATGATTGTGTTCCATTACCAACATGAGCCCAGATGGTTTAGGCCCATTGGAGCGCTCATCCCGTCAGCTGGGAAATAATAAATGTAATCTTAGCTCCGTCTGAAGGGTAGAGATGCGGCTGCATTTCAAGAAGATCGACAATGGAGTAGAATAATCCACTGGAGACGTCACAAGAGGTAAGCAGTAGAGAGGTTAGCGAGGTAATCTCTTCGTAGTACGTGGGAGAGTCCACTTCGTGAGAAATGAAACCGGACAATGGAGAGTGGAGAGGTGTGTGTTTATAAAGTTTTGTAAATGAGAGAGAAGATGTGGATAAGGTGTGTGTCATTAGAATTCTGGTGAGGGTGTGCGCTGAGGGTGGTGAGTGAACTTGGCTGATCTATGACAGGTACAGGCCATGAAGCACTAAACATAAACCTGTGTGTGCGTAAATCATTCATATAATAAATACCATGATGGATGAGGTGTTAAAAATAGGTGGCAATTTATTTTAGTCACTATGAACGTACAGTGTACTTACTGTGTAACTATTTATGGAACACTATTCTACTAAAGTACATGTAGTTTCTAGTGTAATTACACTGTATGTGCACGTAGTGTAAAATAATGTGCACACAAAACAGGTACAGATAAATATTGATTTTGGAAAGAAATGTGACATACTCTTAAAAGAATTTGCTTCACACGTAGCTCTCATGCACAAACCTAAGTACCTCTAAGTCTGGCTGTTGAGTTCTGGACTGCAACTAAAGCATGTGGATGAGGGATAAAGACTCTTTAGAATCTTTTCTGCATCTTACTTGTATTTTTTCACTCACATTTTCCAGTTAAACTCCACCGAGTAGTTTCTCCCCCCACTCCCCAAAGGTTTTATCACTGTAACACTTTAATTACCTTTCCTTGTGACCATCTCTCCTCTAAGAGTACTTAACATAAGCTGCCTTGTATAAGTGACAAAATTAATAAACTTCTGGTCTTCTAACATTTCCTCTCTGCAGATCTGAAGAATTTTCAGTCTGTCTTTTTCCTTAACTGAGATTGAGAGTTATTAGTTTAACATACTGTTTTCTTTTCTTTTGTTCTTTGCTGTGCTCTTCATCACTTACTCTGCTGCACATTATGTGTCCTTTCTGTTTATGTCGTTTACTGTTGCCTGTTTTGTTTGCCACCAGCCATGTCTCCTGAGCTTCCCCCTCTCTCCCTGCTCAGTCAGGGCCAAAGACCCAACACCATCACACATGTGTGCTGGTACAGAAACCAGAACCTCTCTCTTAATGACTACCTACGCATGAATCAGGTACCAATGAAATCAAAAGTTCCAAAATGAAAATGCAAAACAAAACCTATTTTACTCACTCTCATGTCATCCCAAGTGACTTCCTTTCTTCAGCTGAGCATCTCAGTTGCTGAGTCAACTCAAATTGTTTCTTGTTTTTTGTCCTTACAAATGTCTGTTTTTGCTTTAGAATACATATATTAACCCACTGGAGTCATTTGGATTACTTTAATATTGGATGTACTGTATCTGCTTTTTGGAGCTTCATCATTTTGAGCCCTGAATAATATTAGCATATGGCATTTTAATGCACGTTTTTTGTGAAGTCATACACAGCTAGAATGGCATAAAGGAAAGTAAATTATATATAAAAAAATAATCAGGTTTGGGTCAGCTGTTCCTGCAAAATTCATGAAGCTATAATATCTTCACGAGGAACTTGGATTGTATACTAAAGCATTTATAAAAGTCCAAACTTATGGATGAACCAAGAAAACAATACAAACAAGGCATGTTTAGTTATGAAAAACGGCAAAAATCAATATGTTTTTCTGTAAGGGATACATATTTACATAAGTGTCCAGTATTTTAGACATTTTAAATTCTGCAAATGTGACGCATCTAAAATCTGATTTCATTTTGATTTGGGGCATATTGTCTAAGTTTATTAAAGTAAATCCTTATTTGCCATTTAAATGTGATCTGAAAAGCGTAAATCAGAACTTTGAATGACATTTACAATTATATTGCACAAAACTAAAACATGAATGCAAAGTTATCCAAATTGCATGCAAAATCGTCTTTTTCCAAATCGTTGTTTTTTGTGCTCTGTCACATTTTCTGCTCATTTTCAGTTTTTCGTGACACGTCTCTTCTGTTTTAGTTTTATGTAAATCAGGGGTGGCTTTAGTATTACCATTGGTCGCATTGTTCTAGATTTTGGTCAGCTTGTCTTCCAGCAAATCAGTGGCATAAGGAAGTGACGTCACACCAATGGCGACTGCCTGCTCGTACTCATACATCTAAACATGGATTATGTGATGTTTGTTAAATACTGATTTAATTTTTTTATGATTTAATTGTTTAATTTAATTATTATTTACTTATTTGTTTAACAGATAACTTTTCATAGCTTGTTACAGTTGCCACTTTTAGTGCATGAGCCAAAACACGCTGTTTCTGTGTGTGCCCCATAAAATGCAAATCAGCTGGTGCTGCCAGCTCCCTCATCACGCATACCTGCAACTGAGAGTGGTATATGTGATGGATTCCTGTTGTCAAGCTGACATTTCCACCCCAAAATGGTTGCCATGCTGTTACAAAAAGCATCAGAATTTTGCGTTTTGGGTTCTATACTCAAAACAGGATAAATTCTAGAAGAAGCGATCTTATGATTGCACTGGGCATATGAATTATAAAGACGGGAAGTACAGCACGAAATAAATAACGACATAGCTGGTTTCATGGTGCCTTTGAATGCAATCACAAACTCCAATTTGTGATTATGAGCCTGACAAATTCGCGTGGTCTACATCAAAGGGCTTTCATGTGCAATTTTTAACTACCACATTCCTATTTATAATCATTCTGGTAACATGTAAACGTAGCATTGGTGAAAACTGGCAGAGACAATGGTGGCTTTAGCCTTTCACAGTGACAAGAAGCTCTTTCAGAAAGGCAGTTCAGAAAAGAAAATATATTGTGTATGATACTTACTTTGTCTGGTGCTGCGAAGCGTTGATATTGACCCCTCTTTCAGAAAATAATTTAACTATCCCTCATTTGTGAAGCAGTCCGTAAAGGTACAAACATATAAGACTCCAGAATATTTCCTTAGAAAATGAAATGTAATCACTGTGTCCTCATTGGCTCAGATGGAGGGAGTCAGTGGAGACTCCTTTGTTTGTTCGTGCATCCCAAAACACAACACTTAACACGTAATGCCTCTTTGGTGCAGACATTGTATATCCCTAGCAGCCTACAGCACAGTAATGGTGGACTTGGGGCTTTTCTGTAAGGTCTGTGTCTATGCAAATAGGCCTGACCAACTAAAACCTGGTCAATGGCGCAATATTTTTTGTTATTTAAAGAGTGCGTTAGTAATATGCGCCTATAGGCGGGTCCACAACGCATGTATACTTTGCTTACACACACATGGGCACGCATTAGCACACAAGCATTTTTAGTATTAAAAATTACGAATTATGGATTAAAATGTAAAAGATTATTATTGTGTACATAAATATAAAAATGCCTACATGTCATAATGGATAGTCATTGGTGGTCTTCTTCTTCCTCGGGTTCGCAGGGTGGAAGCACCATGGCAGGAAGCACCATGGTAGGAAGCACCATGGTAGGACAGGCGAAGGGAGGGCCTAGGAGTGCACATGAGCAGATCTGTTTCCTAGCTAGAGAAGCATTCCATTTATTGCAAATTCCGCCTTGTAAATAGCAAATCCGCCATGGCGTGGGTGAAACTCTTTTTAAAGGGATTGGGAGATGATACTCCGATTGGTTTATTGCACGTTATGCCTGTGGTTGTCTGGGATTAGCCACCTGACGCTTACCCATGTGTGCATGTGGCATGAGGATGAGCAGACATAAAATACATTGGCGTGATGTCACTCCTTTATTTCGCTGTTTGACTGATTTTGCGTGCGATTTGGATAACTTTGCATTCATGTTATTTATTATTTTTTTATTTGTGACATTAAATACATTAGGCAGGAAATTGACTCCATGAAAAATCCATTCTAGAACTTTATCATCCGCTGATGTACATCTTTCACACACTTACTGATCTCTCTTGTGCATGCACATGTGGTTCTAATCAATTCACTTATGCGGCGAAATTGATGGCATTGTTGTTTATGCCTCAGAGCTAAAGCCTTGTGTTTATAAGAGGTGGGACATTTCTGGAAAATGCTCCGAACATGTGACAAATCACTGCAGAGTAAGAGGTGGAAGCTAGCAGATATGGTAAGGGGAGATATGTTTTAACACACGCTTTATGAGTTAATATCACCATAAAGTGCCTTTGAGACTTCAAAATTCCCCCAAAAAACATGCCATTTTTCATTTAACCTAATATTTGCTGTTAGAAATGCATGTAGTCAAGCTCCAGCACTTCTTTTAACTTTACTGCATGTACCATCTTCCATCTTGACAGAGTGGACAAACTGGACAATGACAGGGAGGACATTTTTGGCTAAAGCTAGCATTTAATGAACACATGGTGTACCTTCAGCTAGCAGAGTGATCCACTGTTGAAGCTGACTGTGCACTGTTAAAAATATGTATATTAATTTTCTGAAAAGATTTAGTATTAATTAATATTTCACTATGACAGTTGGACATGTTAAGCTTGACAACACCCAACTACAAACACAATATGATGAAAACTAAGAAATGTAAGTGTAGATACTTATTGTGTGTGCAGCAGATGTTTTAACCTCCTCTGAGGAAAGACAAAGTGGGAGATGTCACTGAGCACATCAGATGGGGGAATATACCCCATAATGACAGGGTGGACAGTAAATATCAGGATAAATAAAAAACGTTAATTATTATTATTAAAACAGAACATGAATGATTTAAATTACTTGTTTTATCAATTAACTTGTTGAGGACAATGAAACATTCAAAATGAATTTTAATGTTATGTAATTTCTCCACTTTTTACACTCACTTAATCTAGCTGAACAGTGTGTGGGATGTGCCAAAATCATATACATCCATTTAAAGAAAATGGTTTAAAGTGAGAAAAACACATTACAAAAGACTTATTATTGTACTTGTATGTGTCAAAATGTTTGGCCATTTATAAAAAGAACTCAGAATTTCATCATTTTACATTATGTTTATGATGAGTGTTTCTGAAGAGGACACCAAAGGCACTTTATAGTGATATTAACTCTTATGCTGATGACCAGTCAGAACACACTGGGCCAGCCTGACCAGTCAAAGGCTTTGGAGGATGGCACTTGATAGAGACTACAAGGAATCAGAGCCTTTGGCAGAGCTCAGGAGATTGGCACTGCAATATTGTAAAATGTGAGAAAATTAATGTGTTTTCTTACAATTAAACATGAATACCTATTCTACTACACCTTAAAAACAATATAAAGGCTTTACAAAAGGGCATAATATGACCCCTTTAAATAACATTTCATTAAACACTAATTTAATGGTTGTTTGTGACCAACATACTGTGTTTTAGCAATTGAACTCATTGTTAGTCCTCTACAGAACCAGCTATCTGGCTACCTCCTAAGGAAATTCAAGAACTGCAATGGCTGGCAGAAACTCTGGGTCGTTTTTACCAACTTCTGTCTATTCTTCTATAAGACACACCAGGTATTAGAAGAGACACCTGCTTTTGAATGTGTTTTTGATGTTCATCCTGGAATCATAGAAGTTTTGTAGGGGTCTAAAGGTTTAGACAACCTAAAAGTTGTTTCTTTTCTAGGATGACTTCCCTCTGGCTAGTCTGCCGTTGCTAGGTTACACAGTCAGCACCACAGGGGAATCAGATGGCATCCATAAGGAATATGTCTTCAAGCTGCAGTTTAAATCACATGTTTACTTCTTTAGGACAGAAAGCGAGTATATGTTTGAGAGGTAAAGCTATTTCAGTCTTTTTTCATGGTATCAACTGTTTTTATTAACCCTTGATCCTTTTCAAATGTAAGATAATTTACAGCCCGACGAGTGTTATTGTGTTGGCTTCAGAAAGCCAACATACTGCTTAATATTCCATTTAAACTTATTATTTTATGTTGGCTTGACAAATATTGTTATGCTATTTAAACATTTTGGACTAGGCCTTAGTTAGCACATTGAAGTAGTTTTTACAAACATGCCTTACAAAAAATATTACTGGTTTAAATCTTGAGACAAAGCAATGACACATTGACATATATTTTAAGATATGTCAGTGCTAAGGATGCACCGAAATAAAAATTCTTTGCCGAAACCAAACATTACGGAAACACTTGGCCAAAAGCCGAATACCGAACACGTTTTTTAAAATTTTTTCCATATATTTTGCTACATTTTTTGCATAAATGTAATAGTCAAAATTTGAAAAATGTTCATTATAAAACACTCTTACATGCTGATTAATAATGCTAAATGTAGATAAAATGTCATGTTTAATATTAACTTGTCACAAACCTGGTGTACAGTACTTTAGCGGTTTGAGTCAAATAACAAACCATAAACAGACTGACAGATAAAATTTTATTTGCTGCATTTTTGTTTACTTCAGTGTTACAGCTTAAGTGTCAATTTATTTACCTGCTCTCCGTATCTGGGTCAATGACGCCACTTTTTGTGTCCATAGGGTTTAATTAAATTTAAAAGTTAAAATTTCAAAATAAATGTACAAATTACTTGCATGCATTCTCTTTTTTTAAAACCACGTCTGAAATGTCTGGTTTTAATTCATTTTGAGATAATATTTGGGGTATAATTGTAAAAATGTGGTGTAACCGTAAAAACTTTGTACCAAATAATTGATCTTGTTTGAAGGTGAAATTCTTAATAAAACATCAGATCAGCTAGTTTGGCATAATCTTACATTAGTACTAGTTAATAGTAAATAAAAGTAAATGGAACACAATTGTTCTTAATATTATAATTAATTTGGGGATTAATTTAATCATGTGAGTCAAGTCAAATTCCTGAAGCGTCAAGGTGGTGTAACCACCATTCAAGGAATGGATGAGACTAACGGCTGCATGCAAAGGTTAGTAACTCTCCTTAAAATGTGAGATAATTTGACGTTTTTAGGGTGTGGTCAGGTATTCTTAGGTATACATGTCAAATGGTAAGACCCCAGGAATATATTGATAATTGATCATTATTATAAAAATGAGTGTTAACTTTTTATAAAATGTATTAAATTACATTTGAAATATTACCACAAAGGCCATGTGCTTGCATATGTGTCCATGATAATACCTGTCAAAATTGATTTTAAATTGAAATGTCAAATGGTGTAACTGGTTACAACATTTTCAGGTTTTCAATGTTGTATTTTTTGAGAAAGTGGAGGTTTTTCCACAACTTTATTAAAGCTCTGTAAAGCCCTATTCGGACGGGATTAGTTTTACATGGGGAGGTGGGGGTAAAGTAATTTTACCTGAGGATGTCTGTAATATTAATGGCCAATTCGCACGGGACAAGACATCTCAGTAAAACTAGCAGAAGTGGGAGGGGTAACTCGCTTTATGCACCACAGTAACCTCCTTGTCGCCATGTGCATATGACGTTGCTTCCTGTTATCATGTGCACAATATATATATATATATTTATTTATTTATTTATTTTTACACACACACACACACACACACACACATATATATACATACATGTTATGTAAAACAGTTAGGTCCAGTCTAACAATTCTGATTGGATTGTGTAGGTAATAGACACTTACCTAGAGCTAAAAGAAGTTTTGTGCCTCTAATAAGTGCTTTTGATCTTCTTTTTGCTTTAAATGGTATGCGGAAAACACTGGAGGTTTTCCACAGAGTTGTCTCACCACCTACAACGCAATCAAATGCTTCTTCAAGCACCTCCATGCTTGCAAAACCAAAAACTACTTTTAAACAGGAAATGACGGAATTTTACCTTACATTTTTACAGCGGGTCTATTCGAACGGGATTAGTATTACCTGAGGTCATTTTTCCAGATCTTTTTACAGAAGGTAAAAGTCGCCGTAATCTTTACTGACATTGTCCGTAATGATTACCTAGATGGCACATTCGGACGGGACTAAAATCACTGAGAAGCTCTGGTAATAATTACTTTACCCCCACCTCCCCATGTAAAACTAATCCCGTCCGAATAGGGCTTAAAACTAGAACAAAATAATTTTGTAGCACATAGGGGTAGATGTATTCTTACATGTTTGCATACAATTTTTTTAAAGTTAAGTGTTGATTATTATATTTAAAAATAAATAGTAATTAAATGCAAGTTTGGTTTAGTTGTTAATTGTAACCTTATACTGTAAAAAAGCTCCCTAAATTTTAAAGCATAACCTGAGGTAGATTTGTATCACTAAGAACACTTTAATTATAACTGAATGTATTTAAAGAAAGAGCAACTTGTTCAGTAAACCAGTTTATTTAAAAAAAAGTAAATTTTCCCCCAAATCATATCAAACTGTGACATTAAAACCGAAGTATGTACCGAACTGTCATATTTGTCTACCGTCACACCCCTAGTTGCACAACATGAGTGTTTTTTTAAATGTTTAGCTTTAATGCACATTTCTATTACATTCATTTAATATAATGTAATTATATAGTGTAATATACATTTAATAATGTAGCAGAATCAAGTGGGTTCCTACATTTGATCATAAATTCAGTGGTAAAAGCAATGTTAACTGAAGATTACAATTTACATCTGTAAAATTCATTACATTTCTGATATTTAATACAATTTAACACAGCCCCCTTTCTGATCCTGTTTCGAGGGCCAATTACCTTGCCAAAAGACATGAAAGGTATACACACACAGACACAGAGAGAGAGAGACCGAAAGAGATTCTGTGAAAGAATGTCAGGTTAAAGTCAACGAGTGATGCAGGTTAAAGAGGGATGCAGTGATTTAGGTGTTCTGAAAGTTTAGCCAGTGGAAATCCAAGAGTGAGGTGGTAATATAAGAATATAATTATTTTTAGAAGTGCAATACGAGACATGAGTTTACTGTTTATCTCGCTGATGATTTCGCGATTCGTCTGCAGTAGACAGCAGTTGAGCGTGAGTTCGGCTTAGTTCTGTTTACCTTGTGTTTGCACTGTTTAGAATATTGCCTGTTGTTGGTTAAGAATAATCGTTCATTTATTTATACTGTTTCTAAAAGGTTACCTTTATTTTATTCGATTCTGCCCTGTGTCTATTCGTTAGCTGTAGCATTTCAATTAATATTATTGCTTCCTGGGGGCTATCACTTTGTATTTAGCACGCGATTACGCGGAGCTATCCCAGCTATTAGTTCGTAGTTTCGACCCGAGGAACATTAACGTAATTAAGCCTTTGTTGTGGAAATTGTAAAGGCGTGTTTAGCTGTTTTCAATCAGGCAGTAATCAGCCATAGCATTTTAACGACGCACCTGTAGCGTCAGCCCTCGTGTGAAGACCTATGAGTGTAAAGACCAACGACTCTACCTGCGCGACTCCACCGAGCAAGGACACCGACAAGGCATCCTTCTACGTAACATCCATGCGCTCTCAGTCTATCCCTGCTATTGTTGTGGATTCCCCTCTCCCGAATTGAAGAAACACTCAAATGTCTTAGGGTTATGATGCCAAAAGAAAAGACTTTATTGTGAAAACAATCAAGCCAAGCCCATCTATAGATACACTGAGGGCTGTTAGGTTGAACAGGGTTTATATAGGTTGGTTCGCACGTATACATGTCATTCTGATTTATCTAGGGTTTTTTGGAATTTCCATTATATTTAAGCCAGTTAGTGGCCTCTACAAAAACAGGACCCTTGACCTTAACAGATGAGCTAACTCTACAAAAACTGCCAGCACACACACAATAGAACTTTACTAGAGTAAAACGATACATGATTCCTTATATTTATAATAGTAGATTAACTAGTGCATAATTCCTTCATTTTATGATTAATAAAATCTTCTTCATATTCCCCCTTTGAGACGTTAACGTCTCACTTTCTCCGGAGTGCTATTTCATGATTCAGTTCCTCAGTTACTGCTACCTAATGACTATATATACTTTGGGATCTGGTACATAACTTCTTTTAGCTCTGTTATTAACTGTTTTATTTTTTCTCAATGAGGATTCTGAATCCCACTCTATTATATTAATTTCTTGTATTAATCGCACTCTAGTACATTTTCCTTTCCATCCTAGAGGTAAGGAAGGTAAAAGTTTTCTTTTTCACAAATCCAAAAAAAAGTCTGCTAATGCTATAGTTTGATCTTTATACTTGTCTGTTTGGGGTAATGCTATAGTTTGATTTTTACAAGTTTCAGCTGGACTTATTTTTTTCTCCTCTCCTTATTCCTGTTGCCCGGAGGGGTGGGAAGTCCATAGAATCATCAACATCTCGAAATATCATTGTATCTAAATTCCAAATGATACTACATTTTCCTTTAAATTGTCCCACATTGATGACCCCTGAGGGTTTGACAAAACATTCATATTCTTTACTATAGTCTATGTTATACCATAGTGGAATTTCTACTTGGTCCATTTGTGTTTTCAATCCTTCAGTTATACCAAAGTTTCCACATTTAACTCTTAATCATGGTATATGCCGATATAATGGCTTTTGTCTAGCATTACTTAGGGAACCTAAACATTCAGCTGGGCAAAAAGGTCTTTGATCTTTTTCCAAATGACAAAAGTCTCTGTTGAATTCAGCACATTGTTCATAACTGAATGGATTTGGGACTACTAATATTTGGCTCACTGGTGTTTTAGCACAGACTAAGCAGTCTTTCTTTTTTAGCTCTGTTGCTGTGATGGTTGCCCATTCATACTGTAAGACTGGTGCCGAAATGACTGAGCCCAAAGAGGACCACATGCAGAGAGAACACTAAATTCTTACGTGAACCAACACCTGAAAACTTTCTCAAAGACTTTACATCCACTTCCAAAACAGTCACCCCGCTGTGTGGAGATAGATGAATCACACCACACCAGCGGTTACTCACATCTGTCTTTTTACTCCTTGTCCCTCTCTCTCCCCCCTCATTACAGGTTGTCCTAAAGACACTCAGAAACACACCTAACATCATCTCTTTTAAATAAGATAAACAGGAGCATAACCATTCATATTTAACATCATTGTAAAGGTCTCAGTGCGATTGGTAAGAAGGTCTCATTCCTTTAAAGGCAGGAAAACCCACAATTAAGATATAGAAAACTGGAGGTAAACACCACACAAGTCTCTCACACAAATTACCTCCTGTATGTAAATGAAATGTATTTTCCCACAGAAATCAAAGAGGAGTTCTCACCACAAACTTACAACCCCCAGAGTGAGGTGCCCAAATGGTAATAATAAACAAACAGACACCACTTGGTGGATCTGTAGGTATTTAAGGGAAAGTGGCATGAAAATCAGGGAATCTGCAAACAGATCTCCCACACAATAGCCGTGTGTAATTCTTCATTATCAGGTAGACAGTTTTCTCATCCTGACATTATTGAATGTTTGTTATTGATATTGTATTGTATTGAATTGAATTTAGACAATTACTTGTGTTTACCTGTTTAATAAATTGTTATGTTTATATTAATTCTAAAACTCTGAATTATTGACTTTAGTAGATTATGATGTATCCGTGTTACCGCAAGTCTACGACCAGGGTTAAGTAATTAAGTTGTCATACAATCGGAGATCCTATATGGGGCTATCTTGAGTGGTAGTCATAACCTCTGGTCATTGTCTGTACTTTAATTAAGTTGTTATGTAGTTATTATGTATAGATTAATAACTATATGAGGTCAGATTAAATCCCTTACGGAGCTGGCCATAACCTCTGATTAATATTTAAGCTTTGAACTAAGTTGTTATATAGGCGATTGTATGGGGCTACATGGGTACGTTTTAATAATAGTAAGCAGGAGCTACATTGTTAAATTGCTTTAGCCATAACCTCTGATTATACGGTCGAGCTTGTGATCGTGGGCCCGCACACTGAAGGGTGCGAGGACTCTGTGTGACAATGAGAACCTAATGTACAAGTATAACAATAATAGTGAGTTGAATAGAATGATAAAAACATTACTCAAAGGTTAATAATCACAGGATAATCTTCAGAATCGTTTTATTAATTGGAGTCAGATAAAACAAAGAGGTATTAATTATATATATATGTAAAACATTTGATGTAACCCTGTTACTTATGCAAAGGAAAGGCAGTAACGCGCAAAGACCCTTCTGCCGTGCCATTGGCTGCCGTCGTTGGACCAGTGGGCGGGTGCCTTACAATACCATTGATTACTTTGTGCTGTTTCCCATATTACATCTAGTTCTGTATCGTCTTTATATATATTGTCATTTTCCTCAGTGTTTCTACGCCATTTTCCATACAATCCTGGTTCAGTTTTATATGAGATTGAGTTGTTACTGGGTTTTTCTAAGGCCTGAGAAGTTGATGGTAGGGAAGTATGGTTGAGAGTCTGAGTTATGGGATTTGGAGTTGTGGTGTTGATGGTAACTTGAACTTGTGATGAGCATATGTTGATCAGGCATATTATCAGGGTCATTATTTTCATTGTTTTGTTAAACTCCTTCTGCCACACTCTGTACTTCATTGTTTCCAGCTACCTGGCTTTCTTGCGTTTGTTTCTGGTTTGTTTTCTTCTGTTCTTGTTTTTTCTTTGGGAACTCTTGTGCAGTGGTTCAGATGATACCAAGTGTTGCTTCCTTCCACTTGAACTGCTGTTGAAGTAGCTGCTGTCACTTTATAGGGTCCTTCCCTTCTTGGTTGGTTCCACTTTCTGCTGAATACCCTCAGATAGACTTGATCCCCTGGGGCAATTGGACAGGTGGTCTCTGTTTCCTCACACGGCTCTTTCCTCTTTTCCTGCACATAAATAGCTTTATGGATAGCAGTTAGTTTTTTCATATATGATCTTAATTCCAATTGTAATTGTTCTAACGGAGGTCCTTTGTATGGGCCTCTGCTGCATGGTACAGGCATAGGTCGACCAGTAAGCATTTCATGCAGTGTTAAATGCGTAATTCTACTAGTTTGCATGCGGTAGCTCATTAGTGCAAGAGGTAAAGCATCAACCCAATTAAGTTTAGTAGATGCACATATCTTATTGATCTTAGACTTGAGAAGACCATTTAATCTTTCTACTTGACCTTGTGATTGAGGTCTGTATATGCATCCTAGTCTTTGTTTTATTCTTAAGTGTTGTAATACTTGTTTTAAAGTTTTCTGAATGAAAGCTGATCCATTATCTGAACTTATTTCTGATGGGATTCCAAATCTAGGAAACACTTCTCTTGTCAGAAATTTAATCACTGTTCCTGCCCCTTCATCTGCCGAAGGTATTGCTTCTATCCAACGGCTAAATCGATCAACAACCACAAGCATGTATCTCTTACCTTGTACTCGTTTTTATCATATCCACATAATCCATCACTAAATGTTTAAAAGGTCCTTCAGGTACGGGTATGTGACCTATTGGTGTTGTTATTCCTTTTCTGACGTCATAATTAGCACAAATCTCACATGTAGACAAAAATTCCTCTACTGTTGCATACAAATATGGAGACCAATACCCTTGTTGTTTAATCTTCCTTATAACTTCCCCCTTTGCACAATGGTCAAAACCATGTGCATCTGGAATAAGGATGTTTAGGACGCCAAATGTTTTGGGAATCTTTTGTCGCTACTCTTTGGTGCCACATAGATTGCTCATATGGGCCTGCCTGCTCTTGAATTCGAATAATGTGGTTCAATAATAACTTCTGGAGCTAATATAGCTATCTGACATCCTGAGGCTTTTTTAGCTTCTGGATCTGCTATGTTGTTACCTTTAATGACAAAGTCATTTCCTTTTTTGTGAGCCTGACATTTGATTATTGCTAATCATTTTGGTAGCATCATAGCAGAAATTAATTGTCCTATCTGTTCAGCATGCTGGATGGGAGTTTCATCACTCTTTTAAAACCTCTTTGTTTCCACACTGCTCCAAAGAGATGACACACGCCATGCGAATATGCAGAATCGGTGAAGATATTCGCTGTATGTCTTTTTGCTAGCTGACAGGCAGCTGTAAGGGCTTTTAATTCTGCTAGTTGAGCAGAGCATGGTTGTGTACAAGGTTGAGATATCACAGGTTCAAAATCATTCCCATTTTTTCTTACTACAGCATATCCAGTATGAATTCCTAAATGATCTCTAAAACTGGATCCATCTACAAAGTAAGAGACTTCTGCTTCAGGAATTGGGTTAGACTCAAGGTCGGGTCGCAATCTAGTAAATGCTGATGAATTAGCCACACAATCATGTGGTTTACCTTCATAAATCAAAGGAATTAATTCTGCTGGATTGACAGTATTGCATCGTTTAATAGTAACATCAGGATACGTAAGTAATGTTGCATATGCTAGAGTTCGGGCTGGATAAAGGATATTGCCTTTTTCTGGGAAGACGTGCATTTGGTTTAAGTTGCACTTTAACTGGGTAGGCTGATTTTACCAGCCCAACGTCTGTTTCGTGCTTTGACCACAATTCAGCTGGCACCTGTTGTTCTACTTCCTGTAAAAGTTCTTTTGTAATATTTTCTACTTCTGGTGTTGACATCATTTGTACTTGTTGTTTCTGGTTAGTGACTATCTCCTGAGGAATACCTAGTAAAGACGTACCACACAAATTTTTATATAATTCCTGTCAGCAGAACTAAAAATCATTGGATTTATTGTAAACTCCCATTTACTTTGTGCAGTTTCTTTCATCATTGGGCCTAGATCTTTCACTTCCCAGTTTTTATTTACATATAAAGATATATGTGGAACAGAATCTTTTACCTTGAACCATTTTGTTATGAATTAATTTTCTGTTATGCTCATGGCTGCTCCCTGTTTACCTATTATGATGTATTGTGAGATCATTTCAATTTTTTGCTCTTTTGTTCCTTCCTGCCACTCCTTTTCTATGTCTGCATTTCTTGAGAGGTCATATCTCATTGTATATATATATATATATATATATATATATATATATATATATATAAGATTTTGAACCAGTAATATTCAACACAATCCCTTTAATTTTTTATGGGGGTCCCTTTATTTCTGGGCTCATTCATCCATACAGTGTCCCTTCATCAAAAATAGGGCTCATTCATTCATACAGTGTCCCTTTATCAAAAATAGGGCTCATATACTCTTTTCAAGTGAGTTAACCATTGCTCTCTCTCTGTGAAACACAAGAGAGGCATATAGTCAGTGCTCACGAGAGGCAGAGCTCAAATTCACAGGCAGCCACGAACACACACACACATACACATATATCACGTTACACGCTGTCTGAGCAACTCTGTCACTTTAATTAATACAGGAGAAAAACAATATTTTCAGGGATCTTCACCCCCTGTAATTTACTGCAATTTACTCCAGGACGGATTTCCTTATACTTTATCTGTTTTACATTTATTGCTATCCTCAAGGCCCACTTAACAATAAACACAGATCATATAAATACACAATTTAACATTTGTTGATACACTTCCTCGACACAACAAATAACCTAACGAGTTTGCACTCTGTCTCATCTCGATGAAGGCAACCCTCGCCAGAACCAATGCCTTACTTCTTACCGGACTTTAGCCTAGGATTCTTCTCAGCTCTTCTCTTTTCTAACTCTATAACTATATCTCTAAAAATATAAAAATATAAAAATCTGAATTCTTTGTTCTCCTCAAGACTAAATCAACAGAAAACACAGATCAATGCATGCATGCATTTAGTACTTTTGGAATCAAAACCCTTTTTATTATTATTATTCTTATTTTCTTTCACTTTTAAAATTTTTAATTATTTTTTAAATTTATTATTATTATTCTTATTTTTTATTCCCATTCAATTTAGTTCGATGAGTTTTAGAAGAACTTAAAGTGTCTCACCACAAGCAACTCTGGCAAACAACACAACCTAACTATATAAGCAAAAACTGCTTACCTTTGGCCAAGTTGTTGTGTTGTTCGTCCAGAGCCAGCATGCCGTGGTCCACCTCTCTCAGTCTCTTCTATCCTGTTCGTGACGCCAAATATGTTGTGGATTCCCCTCTCCCGAATTGAAGAAACACTCAAATGTCTTAGGGTTATGATGCCAAAAGAAAAGACTTTATTGTGAAAACAATCAAGCCGAGCCCATCTATAGATACACTGAGGGCTGTTAGGTTGAACAGGGTTTATATAGGTTGGTTCGCACGCATACATGTCATTCTGATTTATCTAGGGGTTTTTGGAATTTTCATTATATTTAAGCCAGATGTTAGTGGCCTCTACAAAAATAGGACCCTTGACCTTAACAGATGAGCTAACTCTACAAAAACTGCCAGCACACACACAATAGAACTTTACTAGAGTAAAACGATACATGATTCCTTATATTTATAATAGTAGATTAACTAGTGCATAATTCCTTCATTTTATGATTAATAAAATCTCCACCACAGACACGCCTACAGACACAACACATACCGTCCACACTCTGACCTACACCTCATTCACACCACCCCCACCCCTCCTCTGTCGCTCTCTGTGGGCCTCTGGAACTGCCAGTCAGCTGTGAACAAGGCTGAGTTCATCCCTGCCTTTGCTACACAGTCAGACATTAACATCCTTGGTCTCACTGAGACATGGATTCGTCCAGAGGACTCCGCCACTCCCGCTGCACTCTCTTCCAACTACGCTTTCTCCCACTCCCCTCGTCAATCTATCAGGGGCGGAGGCACAGGTTTACTCTTTCCCAACACATGGAAATACACATGCTTATCAGGATTATGCACAAACACTTCCTTTGAATATCATGCGGTTACTATTTCATCTCCTTCTCATATTCACATTGTTGTAGTTTACCATCCACCAGGCCCGCTTCACAACTTCACTGACGAACTGGATGTGCTTCTTTCCTCATTTCCTCAGGACGGCAGCCCACTCGTTGTCTTTGGGGACTTTAATATTCACCTGGAGAAATCCTCTGCCACTGACTTTTTAAACCTTCTCTCCTCATTTGACCTCTCCCTCCTTACCACCACAGCTACTCATAAATCAGGAAACCAACTGGACCTCATCTTCACACGCAACTGCACCACCTCCTACTGTTCTACCCTTACATATCTCTGACCACTTCTTGATAACTTGCAACATACATCTCATCTCTAACAACACAGCCACACCCACATCCGTTTCGTTCAGACGCAACCTACGCTCTCTTTCCCCCAGCACTCTCTCTGCTGAGGTGTCATCCTCTCTCCCTTCCAACATCTCATCTATGGATACCAATACAGCCACAGACACCCTATGTTCAACAATAACCTCCTGTCTAGATAACCTCTGTCCTCTATCCTCCAGACCGGCTGGTGCCTCCCCTTCCTGCTCTTGGCTTTCGGACGTCCTTCGTGAACACCAGACCAAACTCAGGGCAGCTGAAAGAAAATGGCATAAGACGAAACACCCATCTGACCCCTATGATTATCAGTCACTACTTTCATCCTTCTCCGCTGCCTTCCACACAGCAAAGACATCATACTACATCACAAAGGTCAGTCATGCACCAGACTCAAAAAAACTGTTCAAAACCTTCAGCTCCCTCCTCTCTCCACCCCCCCCCCCGCCTCTTCATTATCAGCTGATGATTTTGCTAACTTCTTCACAAACAAAACATCACTGATCAGCAGCCAGTTCACAATTCCTGAAACCCCAGCACACACACAGGCTTCACCCAGCTCCACTTTTTCCTCTTTCTCCACTCTAAACGATACTGAAGTTACCAAACTTCTCTCCTGCAACCCCACCACCTGCCCACTCGACCCAATCCCCTCCCATCTGCTCCAATCCATCTCTAGCACAGTCACTCCATCACTCATGCACATTATTAACTCCTCACTCCTCTCTGGCACTTTCCCCACTACATTTAAACAGGCCCGGGTCACCCCGTTGCTTACAAAACCCACTCTCAACACTTCCCTCACCGACAGCTACAGACCTGTCTCTCTCCTCCCGTTCACCTCAAAAACACTGGAGCGAGCTGTTTTTAATCAGATTTCATCCTACCTCACCCAGAACGACCTACTGGACAAAAGACCGTCCGATTTCAAGAGCAACCACTCCACTGAGACTGCGCTTCTGTCAGTCACTGAGGCACTGCGACTGGCAAAAGCAGAGTCAAAATCGTCTGTCCTCATCTTGCTGGATCTTTCTGCTGCCTTTGACACAGTTAACCACCAGATCCTACTGACATCCCTCTCATCGCTAGGGATCACAGGTACCCCACTCCGGTGGTTTAAATCTTACCTCTCAGACAGGTCCTTCAGGGTGTCATGGAATGGGGGGCTGTCCAAAGCCCATCCCATGGCCACTGGTGTTCCTCAGGGATCTGTTCTTGCACCACTCCTTTTTTCTATCTACACAACATCCCTGGGACCCATCATTCAATCACATGGCTTTGATTACCACTGCTATGCTGACGACACCCAGATTTTCTTCTCCTTCCAGCCAGACGATCCCACAATAGCATCACACATTGCAGCCTGCCTGAAAGACATCTCATCTTGGATGACTGAACACCACCTTCAGTTAAACCTTGCCAAGACTGAGCTCCTGGTACTTCCGGCCTCACCTGCAACGCAACACAACCTCACAATTCAAATTGGCAACACTACTATTACACCATCTAAATCAGTAAGAAACCTTGGGGTAATCTTCAATGACCAGCAATCAAACCACTTCAGATGATACAGAACGCAGCAGCTAGACTTGTTTTCCAGGAACCCAAAAGAGCACATGTCACACCTCTCTTCATCTCTCTCCATTGGCTACTGGTTGCTGCCCGCATTAAATTTAAATCATTAATGCTGACATTTAAAACCATCAAAAATTCTGCACCCTCATACTTTAACTCTCTTCTACATACCTACAAGCCATCCAGAACCCTGCGCTCAACGAATGAACGTCGACTGGTGGTACCCTCACAGAAGGGCACTAAATCTCTCTCTCGTTCTTTCTCCTTCTCCATCCCCGGCTTGTGGAATAATCTCCCTAACGCAATCCGTTCTGGCACATCCCTCACCTCCTTTAAGAAACAACTAAAAACACACCTCTTCCACGAACACCTGACATCATAATAGAAAAAAACCCTCTTCTTTCCTCTACAGGTACTTATCTAGCACTGCAAAACATTGTAAACTTAGTAAAGCACTTCTTTGTACTATTGTTGCCGCTTCTGATGTATCGCTTCATTGTCTCCTACTATTGTAAGTCGCTTTGGATAGAAGCGTCAGCTAAATGCCTAAATGTAAATGTAAATGATTTCTTGTTATTGTTCGTCGGAGGGAGTAGACAAACTCAAAGGTAACAATCAATATCAAACTTTACTTGAAAGAGATGCATAAACATGACCCAAATGGTCTAGACCTAACAACATAACTGTTGACTCTCTTCATCTCTATGATAATTAAGCCATTTAGGGAAATGAGCATGATCAAACATATATTATGGAGTGGAATCTGGATCGGGGCAGACTATAGATTCTTACAAAATTCTTACAGACAACCTAGATTCTGCAGTTGTTCTTTGCCTGGTTGAATTAAAATACTGTGTCATTTTGGAAATTATTTGCTCATATGGTGTATTTACATCTACATGCAGAGCAATGGCTTGCTGCATATGTGGACCACTCTGAGCAATCAATGCAGACTTAAACATAAGATTTTGTTTCGTTGCATTTGGCAAACCACTGTAACAGCTAAACATTTCCCACAACCTGGATGCAAATGCCACAGGATGCTCCCCAGCTTTCATTGTTACCTCAGTTATCTTCCTCAAATTAACCAAATCTCCCCCTACAACTCCAAGCAAAGCTTCTCTTCTTGAATTTCTGTCTGCCCTTTTAGTACGAACGCTCTGTGGAAGCACTCCACTGAAGGAGTGATGAACACAAGTCATAAGTAGTAAACATGCTTCTGAATCAGACAAACTGTAGAGGTCCACTACATTCTCTAGCTTTGACAAAAACTCAACTGGATCTCTCTCACCAGGTTGAAATGTACCTACTGCATTAACAAGACTTTGAATGTCAGCAAAAGTCAACTGCCTGACAACTTGGACATCTTCCAATCTGGGCTCATTTACTCTCTCATTTGCAGCTTCTGTCTTTCTTGATCGTACTGGTGCAACTGGGAACCTTACAGAATGATCATAAGAATTACATATGCTCTCAAAGTCTGTTCTGCAGTTGTGCCTATTTGTGTTCAAATAGTTGGATGCAGACTGATTCTCTGATTCGATCTCTGCAATCTTTTGTCTTAATTTCAGTATCTCTTCTTTCATAATGATCTCATCTGTCTGATAATTTCTTATAATCATAGCACTGTCACTGATTTTAGAGTGAAGCAACTTATTTTCTGCCTCCATTTCCTGTAACTTTTTTACAGGAAATGGAGTTAATTTGTATGAGGCGAAAAGCACTTGAAGTGCATTAGCAAGTTTTCCTTCTTTCTTTTTAGGCATTTTGGGATCATTTTCAAATTTGGATATAGCCCACTCAGATGGCTTATCAACAATGTTCTCTATCCCATCAAACATGCCCTGTGAGCCATGCTTAGCGATGTATTTAACAATCAGCTCTTCCATTTCTTTTTCAAAGTCTTACTGAATTATATGCAATAATTCAATAGGTATTTCACACTTACTGTTACAATGACTACACGTTATCTAGTTACTTTAAGATAAACGTTAGTCCTTCTTTTTAATTCACAGCTCCTGTACGTCGGACGCCTATGAATAAAACACTCTAAACCTAATGTCTCACTGCTTCGGACACGGCCACAGTCCGTCGGGCCTCAAGTTCAGCTATACTAATTCAAGCACACTGTTTAAAATATAACACTGTCACAGTACGTCGGACAAAACCACACTTCGTCGGGTTTTTATGTTAACTTTTAACACAGTCTATCTAGTGTTGGACTCGGCATTTAATTCCTCAAGTCTGCGTGTTCGTTTATTCAGGAAGGAAGACTCAAAAAATATCTTTAAAAGGATTTATTTTAACAATCAAAAGTATATTGAATAATATCACACTTGAAGAAAATATGCAGAGCTCTGGGTTCAATTCTGTCCCTATTTATATAATCCTAGGAGTCCACCAATCGAGCAATACGACCGAATGAACCCCGTCTATCCCTCAAAACCCAATTTTTATGGTCTCCTCTCCCCAGGGTTAGCAGCTGGCACCTCTCCACCCTTCCTGTGGGCATCTTCTCATATTTGGTCATTGTTATCTTCTGCTTAGTCTGCAAAGATAGATCTTGGTCTGCACAAATTCAGGGTTAAGACACACTTCGACCTAAGATAGAATACTCTATATATGGTTATACCAGTCCTTCTCCCTCCTGGGTAAATTTCCACTAGTAAGCATTTTACACAAGCACATAAGAATATATGAAAGCAAATAATGATTAATGCTGTTATAATGATTAAATAATGATTAATACTGTTGAACAAATGAATGAATAAAGCATTATGAATACATTTTTACTTCAGGCTTACAACAACAATTATACAGTTTAAAACAGTGCTACGGTACGTTGAGCAAACCACACTACTTCGGGTTATCGTTTTAAACTTCACAGAGCCACAGTGCGTCGGGCTTAATACACAATAAGTTTCAATTACTTTAGAAACTGTTTTGTTATAATTCTGCCACCACACTACGTCGGGTTTATTCAGTTACTTTAGAATTTCAACAGAATTTATAACAATCCAACACCAAGTTTCAGTTACTTTAGAAACTTCTCAACTTAAGCACTTTGCTTCAGTTACTTTAGAAACAATAATTCCAATACAACTCTGTCACCACACTGCATCGGGTTAATTCAGTTCTTTCAGAATTTTAAACAGAATCATATAGAATAGGCTTAAGAAACTCCTACTGCTAACGCTGAATAAACAAAATTCTTTTCTGTCCTTACAATTTCTTTTCCAGATTTTTTTAAACGAGGGGGTTCCCTAAAACAGAAACAGTATTAAGAAAGAAAACGCTTTTCTTACCTTTCCCTGCTTTTTTTTTTGGAAATCCCTCGCTGGGTGGCTCGCCAATGTAAGAAATAAATGATGAGGATGCAGAAGATCTCTCAATGAAGAAGTAGTTTATTTAAGTGTTGCAGTAACAAAGTATGTGATTCACTTTGGGTTCAACGGAATGAACCCCGAACATCCTAAACTCAAACCTTTTATACAAATACATTGTACTACCCTTAATGTAAATGAAGTTGCTCCTATCGTAACATCCGTCATCTGTATGGTAACGAAGTTCCCACACCCATTCCCATTTTACAATTGGAGACCATTTGCTCAGGATGTGATCATCCCAAATGGTCTAGACCTAACAACATAACTGTTGACTCTCTTCATCTCTATGATAATTAAGCCATTTAGGGAAATGAGCATGATCAAACATATATTATGGAGTGGAATCTGGATCGGGGCAGACTATAGATTCTTACACAGCGCACTCACTGTGTTCTCAAAATATGGTCACAATGTGGTCACAGCACACACTCACTGTGTGCTCAAACTGTGAGCTCCCAGGATGCTCATGATGTGGTCACAATGTGACATCACTGTGAGCTAAAAGTGTAACCGCACAGCGCACTCACTGTGTTCTCAAAATATGGTCACAGCACATTCACTGTGTGCTCATACTGTGAGCTCAGCATGTGAGACCACTGTCATATCATCGTGTTAAACTAATTCTGTTACTTTAGTGTGAGTTCACTGTGATCTAAAAGGTAATATCACAAACATCATGTAGAATGTTATATTTTATTTCATTCAAAGTATTTATACAATTCAATTTCCTTCTTTATTTTGATTTCTTTTCAGTCTGGTTTTGGCATTTGACACAAAAATTTCAACTTGACAGACACATTCTGCTTCTACTGTGGTTTTGGTGACTCCTTTTCGATTCTTACCTTGCATTTCTTTGTCTCCTTGGAAATACTTCACAGATCCTGAAACACATAGAGCAATATGCCATTGCAATCAGTTGCTAACATCTACTGGTCTTGACATTACATTTTCTATAGCAGTGTTCAGATGCACACACTTCTACACTTACTTTTAAAACATTTCAGGAGCACTGGTGGCAACACCCTTTTCCCATCTTTTCCTGTGCGGTTGTAAAGACAGAGAACACTGTCTGTCACAATGCTCTTCATACTCTGTCTTATCATCTCTCCTGCACTGGAGCTTCCATGGGTATGGATGAGATAGTTGACCTGAACGAAACATACAGAATATTGTAATTAAAAGATGCTAGGATAAAACATTTTAAAGCACATTGTTATCACATGAACACTTAAATAATCAAATACACTTTTGTCTCAAATGTACTGAATATTTGTGTAGCCTTACTAACATAAAGCTCTCTGTAATTTTTGTCCTCTTCAAGCTTCTGACAGAAGGTTTCAAATGTTTGGAACTGGAACACTGTTGTTGTTCAAAAAGTTCCTCACAGCCATCTTCATCTGCCCGCTTTATGAGAACAGCCTTAATTTTTGCCAGGTCTTTCACGATGACAGTTTGCCTCTCCTCCAACATTTGGATATGTTGGAGCATCTTAGTATTCAGATCTGAAAAATTTAATAATCAGGTTCACTCATAGCAACTTATTTTCTCAAGAATGTGTGTTTTCTTTTTTTTTTGCTCCTGTATAATTTAATAATGTCAGGGTTTTTTTTTCCTCAAAGAGTTTTTTTGAATCCCTGACCACTGACTGCTATCTGTTATTACATGTAAAGCTGCTTTGATACAATGTCCTTTGTGAAAAGCGCTATACAAATAAAATTGAATTGAATTGAATTGAACTGAATATCTAAATAGAAACACAAGTAATTGCATTGTCTTACCAAAAGAAGGTCCAATGATCTTCACAATATCATAAACCTTCCAATTGGCGTTTGGTGGAGATTTGTTTTTAATCTTTGTAAGTGATGCTGTCCACCGACACTTCAGTGTTCCCTTGTCATCAAAAATCCAACTGTTTGGTATGACAGATGTCTGTCCATCACGGAATAAACAAGCACGATACTGCAAAAAAACACACACACACATTCACACAAGACACATTCATCACAGTCTTTGATTCTATCCTTCTTGGTTAATTGTAGTAACATGCAATGAAACATAAAACTAAAAGCCATGAATGACTTGCGTCTAATTCAAACTGCATGCATGAGGGGTATTAGCGCTACCACATTGGGCTGGTCTTTATTAATCAATGACAAAGGTATCATGATTGCTCTATGTCTCAGTTGAGCCATGACAGCATGTAACATTTCTGTGCGATTCAGAAATCCTTTACATATGCCAATGATTCTGGAGTCACATGGCTTAGTATACAAAGGTTCTGTTCTGGAAAAAACCTCACAAAAAACTTGATTTTCTTGAACTTCATGTATAATGCAGTACTTCTCATTGGTCATTCTGTAGCATTCTTTTGTCTTTGGGATACCAGAGTTAACAATTGATTTCTTGATATTGCTTGCCTCTCAGCCAGTCTGTTAGCTAGTTGAATCAGTGGATCACCAGTACCCCGAACAAACCTCTTGATTCGACTCATATTGTTTTCAAACTTATATGCTGAACAATGGTCTAATGATCCATTGTAATTTGCAACATCAGTTAGATGTAGCAAGCAATGCACATTATATGACATGAAACCCCTGGAATACAAGCTGCTACTTTTTTCAACAAAATATGTTAACAACTCATCTGCATAACTGCAATGTTCCATCAGATTTTCACTGTACAAGATGCAAATTCCAATACTAAGGGAAAGGAAGTGAATATACTTCTCCTTATCAAGAACATATTTCAAAATCACTGGTCCAGTATAAAGCAGAAATGTTCGGAATTCAGTTGCTTTCCAGTGCTTCAATTCATCCAACCCCCTGGGTTTTCTATTGAAATCAGCAGGTATGTTCTGTCTGATTGCTTGATGAAAATTACTAATGATGCGAAGCTGTCCAGCTGACAATCGATGAGGCAAAGGTCCTTCTTTCCAAAGCACCAACAATCGCTTAGTTACTCCTAGATCTACACAATGCATAGGATCTATTGGGAACTGATTGATCATATCAATGTCCAGATTCAAAAGAATGCTGTCTGTCTTATGATGATCAGGATTTGTCTTCTGTCTAAATTACTCATTTGTTCTGAGATTTCCTTTATACAAAAAAAGCATTTTGCTCTCGTGAACTCCTTTCACGTCACAAAAGTCACAGCCATAGCGACCATTAAACTGAATTATTCCTTTTATGAGAGCCCTTGCTGGAGCATCACATATGATGTTTTTGAGGATAATACTCTTCCCATCAAAGCCTGTGTCCATCAATTCTTGCAGCTCCTCCATGAAATCATGCAAAAAATCTAAATTCTCTGGTTTCTTTGCTCCTGAATAAAGAGCAACAATGAAAGGACTGTTCTTTACTTCATCGATGTTGATGACAGCGCACTGAAGTGGCCACATTGAGAGGTTTATGGACTTGAAAATAGATAACCCATCAATGTTGAAAGAAACCTCTATGCAATCATATTTAGAAGTGTCTTGCTCAGACAGAGTGTGCTTAATACCTTCCTTAATTCCGAAATAGGTGCATTTGCCACCTATTAAAAAGAACAATTTACATGTCAGTGAAATTTCTGATTAGCATTGCTAAACGAGCGTCTGAAATTTTTCAGAGTGAACATATACCTGATTTTTCAGCTATTCTGAAGCTGCCGGAACGAGGTGTTTTCAGCAGTGTTCTTCCATCTACTGGGACATCAGCACCATGTTGGCTCAAAATCTTGAGCAAATGGGTGAGAGCAGTTAAGGTGATATTGAACTGCAGTGCCCACTCAGACAGCTTTTTCTCCAGAGACAAAGCTAAATCTGTGTCACTTCCACTGCTATCATCCATGAAATCATTGAGTCTATCAGTTTCATCCCATAGCACTTGGTCCTTCAAATTGGTTATGGAATTCTGATTCATACTTTTCTTGTGATTCTTCAATTTGATGTGGCTCCACAATATTCAGCACATTTCCGGAGTCGTATGATGAAAACTCACAAAGTTCTCGGGATAAGTGTTCACTGTCAGAAGTGTTTTCATCTTGATTTTGAATAGCCAAAATTATCTTTTTTGATTTCCTATGAGCTGTTTGTTGCTGTCTTTTCAATGCTTTGATTTTTGTTTCAGAATCCTAACAGGTGAAAATAACTATTAGTTAAAATGTGAAACAAATCTTGCTTCCACAAATCATGCTTGTAGTTACTGAAATATGATCAAGAGTTAGTAATATAGTGTAGTAATGACCTGATATAGGAGGCATAACAGATAAATACTGATATGCAACCTAAAGCCAGGGACACAATTAATGACTAGCAGAAACATTCTAAGACTGAACTGAACACACTTATGATTTTAAATGCTGATTGTAAACACTGACTGATGCAACTGGCTCTGATGTGTTTGAGTGTGATCAGTTGTAAGTATCAAATTACATTCATAATCAGTCTTACAGTGGTGTAGTGTGTTCCTGGCTGAGCTTTTAAGATGGCTGGTTCACATGTACCTGCTAACACATGTAGCTGGCTAATTTGCTAACATGGGGCCAGGCCACAGTGCATATTACAATATCATATCAGCGTATGTGAATAGCAATTAAAGAAACCACTCACCATTTCTCCAGAACAAAACAGCAATTCCACGGTCGAAAGGCTCTGACACAAATGTAAACCACTATAGTGATGTTGGATTCCTGAACAAATCCTTCAAGCCTGTTCATACGAAGTAACCGAACTGAATCAGGGTTGCCAGGTTTTCACAACAAGACCCTCTCAATTACTACTTAAAACTAGCCCAAAACTAGCCCAATCGCTTTTTGAGGAGGGTCCCCATTAAAAATTGTTTTAGGGGGGTAAAATACATGTTTTTTTGGCAGGGTTCCCCTGGTAAAAATTAGCATTTTAGGGGCTAAATATTATGTTATTAGGGTCGCTTCAACCCGCGGACATGAAAAACAACCCGCGGCAACAGTGGTAAAGTTGCCCAATTCCTGCGGACTTGGCAACACTGAACTGCATCTAACTTTAGTTCCGGGCTGATGATGCAACACGCACAGCCTGTTGTTTCGGATTGTCAATCGGTTGATAAATAACATTTTATTAAATAGCCTACCTCCAAATCTTATCGGCGCCGATAGCCGCGTGGGGAAGCGCGCCGACATACAACGCCGTGCGATACGGGCGCCTTGAGTTCGAATCCCGGCTCGAGGACCTTTCCCGATCCCACCCTCCTCTATCTTTCCACTTCGCTTCTTGTCAGATCTAAACTGTCCTGTCACAATAAACGCAAAAAATAAGTCTTAAAAAGGTTCCCTGCAAAATCCTTTATGTAGAAAAATGTACATAAAATTGTGCTATAGTTTATTGTGCATGCTATAATTTAAGTTGTTACACTAAATTTATGAGCTTATAAGGACTTTATCTCTCTATATACTTTACACATGTAGAACATATCAGCGTTTCTGCATCAATGTATGAAATGTGTGCTGTAGGTGCTAAACTTTTAGGAATCTTATCCAAGATGTAGATGACCTTATCCCCAGTGAAGGATATTTAAACTGCCTCTTCACAACCTGCTCAAAATTTTGAATTCATAATGAGCTCACATTTTACTCACAATGTGAGGATCACAGTATGAGAATTGTTTGAGTTCATAATGACCTCATGTATTACTCAACCTGTGAGGATCACAGTATGAGGATTGTGTGATGTCACTATGATCATCGCATGATCTCACGTGTTGACTGGGTCACCAGAGTCTTTTGCTCTTCCAGCAAATCTTTTATTTTCACACATTTGGTGGCTTCTGCGTGGAGTGCTTGTCATTTATTTTCTCTTATCTCCTCTGCCCCTTCTTTACGTTAAGAGATTGTGTGCTTTAATATGTTTACAGCTGGTATTAAGATCGTTTTAAATGTTTTGAGCTTGTTCACTTTCAATCACTTCCAGGGGTAGTTGAAAACGCATTCGACTGGATTTCTTCTGTAGTGTAGAAGCTCATGTGGTTAAATGCGTTTGAACAGACACAAATGACCACCTACTCTCCGCCTGAGGATAATGCGTAAACATTATGGGAATTGCGTGAGCCAGACAGCATTTGAACTTTGTCTGCTGATCTGAAGATATTAAAGTTTTGTTTAACAAATAAACGTACCACCACAATGTTATCTTACCATTCCGGATTTCTAACACACACCAACACAGTGTTCTATGCGGCCTTGCGTCTGTCATCTCCATTTACATTCGTATGTAAATAGCGTTTGCTTATTTCGTCCAAAAGGCAAATGTGCATCTTAATACCAGATGTAAACAGGGCCATATTTACTATCGTTGCAGTCACTAAAATAATCGCGAAGTACAACAATATACTTGGGAATCTAATTACTTAATTAATCTAATTACGATTAATAACGAGTTTTTAAAAGTGCAACTTACTGCACCAACCCACACTCCACACAGCCCACTGGGTACCTCCCGGTAGTCCCGATGGCCAGTACATGCCTGCTCTTGGAGTATCATCAATGGCAGCTGCCACGCCACCCCCTAGCAACCAAACATAGTACCCCGGCAACTGTTTAGCAGGACATATATCTCTGGATCAGAACATCGTAGAGACATGGTGGTGGGCTCCTTTCACTCGTGGCTTGGATTATAACCACTGGTGGATAATCACGAAGTTACTCCCCAGCAACCAAACAGAGTACTCTACTAAACGTTTTACATCACCTATATCTCTATCAGTACCTATATCTTGTTTAACTCATGGCTTGGAGTATAATCATTGGCTGATGTTAGGCCAGTTCCTAGCAACCTAACAGAGTACCTTAGCAACCATTTAAAAGGACCTTTATCTCTGCATCAGAACATCGTAGAGACATGGGGGTGGTAAATCATGTTAGCATCATAGTAATATTGCAGTCTGAGTTTTGCCATGGCAAGCACCACTTTACATTTTCTTCAGAAAATGTACTATCTAGTTCTATCTAGTACTATCTAGTACTTTCTACTATCTACTTCTTCCTTTTTCTGTACAAACGTCTAAGCCAAAAACAAACGTGGCCTATTGAGAAGACTTTTACAAGCGTTTAGGCGTATGATGTCCTTGAGGCATGTGGCACATACCCATAGACTTATAATGGCCCATGGACTGCCATTATAAAAAGGCCCAGATGGATTATCTTTGCATCAGAGTGTCCTAGAGACATATGGGGGTGGGCTCATTTTACTCAAACAACCCATTAGTGCCCAAAGAGATTCATGATGCTGTGAAGCCACACCCTAGCAACCGATACCATAGACTGTAATTATAAAAGGCCAAGGGGCCACAAGGGGGTGGGGTCTTTTTTACTTGTGGCTTGGAACACAGTGAGGAAAAAAATTATTTGATCCCCTGCTGATTTTGAACGTTTGCCCAATGACAAAGAAATGATCAGTCTATAATTTTAATGGTAGGTTTATTTTAAGAGTCAGAGACAAAATAACACATTTCAAAAAAGTTAATAAAGGCACAGTATGGAGATTTTGCTGCTAGATGTCGCTCATTTAAAACAAACAACACAGACCACACAGGAGCGTGGAATGCTGTAGTTTTTTCCTCCACTGCTGTTGGAAGTCCAAACTCACAAATGGATGAGGTAATGAAATAAAGTTGTACATCCGTTATGTTTAATTGTTACGTTTACACAACTAAAATAAATATATAACACTGTGCTAGTGGTTTTTGGATATTTTAATGCAAAAAATTGTTATACAGTTTTTGGACTTAAAAGCGGAAACCGAGGGTATAGTAGATATGACGTCATTGACAGGCGACTCCCGGACAGGGGGACATGGCCCGCGTCCTCGGTTAAAATCACGATTATCTCACAATTTACAAATAGTTGGAAACATTTGAGATATTGTAAGTACTCAACTAAATATAGAAAAATATATAACACTGGCCTAGTGTTTTTTGGATAGTTTATTGACGTACATATTGCGCCTTTATTGATTTGCATTTTAACCCTTAGGGGTGGATTGGGGGTGCAGGCGCCACCATGTGAATTTATTTCCTGATAACAGCAAAAAGAACTTAAAACCGTTTCTCATAAGCTGAATCACTGTAAATGTTTACCCATTTGTCTCTACTCCACTTCAAAGCTTCTATTACTGCCTTCACTTCCGCCCTTTGTGCTCATTGCTTCCCTGTCATGGTTTTTGTTACTATAATCTCAAACTGGTTTCCTACTTTCCTTACTACAGCATACCCTTCCTGCAAATCACCCTTCTCATCCCTGAAACAACATCCATCATTAAACAAATCTTCAGCTTCTCCCTCCAATCTGGTGGTCATTAGGTCTGGCCTAACTTTTTACTCAGCAATTACTGTAAGTTCACACTCGTGTGGTTCCCCTTGTGTCATGTAATCAGCCATGTTGAACCCCTTATGTGTGAAAGTTAAGTTTGGCCATCTCGAAATTTTTAGAATTCTCTCTTATCTTAAGGATTACATGGTAAATGATGCTAAATTAACGTATGCCATTACACTCTGTGATGTTAAAATGGTCAGATGATGCCCCATAACCAATTGTGCTGTTTTCTTAGACTTCTTCTGGAACAACACTCTGTTAACAGTTATGTCACTCTCTCTGGTGACAGTATGACTCCCATTGGTACCCTCGTGTACCTATACTGTTGGCCCTTGAATGTGAATGAAAATATATCTAATGGTAGGCAGAAGAATGCATTTGCTAAATCAATACATATAAATCATGTTGTGGTGTCAGGTTGGTCAGAGCTGTGTAAAGGTTGGATACAGGTAATTATAATTTTTTTTTTTTACTACAGGCAGAATGTGGTGTTGCATTTGGGAATAAATGTGATGGTTCTATTACTCCTGCTGTCAGCAGGCTCTTAATTATGTCTACATTCCCCTCATCAGTTTTTTTGTTTTGTGTGGATACTGAGGTTGCTATATTGGCTCATATGTGACAAGGTCAAAAGTGATCTCTGGACTGGAGGAGAAAAAGCCAACATCTGTAGGTCCTAGTGACCACAATGTGTTAATCATTTGTTCAGTTAATTCATGATTCTCCCTACCGTGCCATCTAGTTACCCATCTATGTCTTAATGTAACTGTGTTGCTGGTGTGTTTATCAATTTTGTAAGCCTGCTCTTTCGCTGAATGTTCAACCCCTTCTATCTGTGTGTCCTCCCAATCTGTCATGTCCTGTAACCTCTTTGTCATGGGCCCTAAGTCTTTAGCTTGGTGTCTGTGATGTACTGCTACAGTGATGTGTGGCCTAGCCTTCCCCTTCATCATGTACCATTCTTCCTGTTTTTCAGTTAGTTCTACAACCCCCACTATTCCCTCTAATTCTACAATAATCCCAGAACATTTAATTTCCCATTCTGTTCCCTCTAATTATTCCGAAAAACTTTGTTGATATTATTCTATCTAATTCCTATCATATAATAATGTGACATGTGGGAGATTGTATGGAGGCACTTACGGAACCCCAGTCGGCACTCAGAGCTTCCAAATGGAGTACAACAATAACAGTCCCTGTCCGCCAAGAGTCTCAGAATGAAGTTCTCTTTAGTATCTGTCAGTCCCTCCTGGTTCTTTGCAGGACAATAGTGGTCACCACGAGAAACCCATGACCTCCACCGGCTTTGGTGATATCTCTATTTGGTCAAAGTCAATAGTCAAAGTGGAAAAAGTGGCCCCAGTGTCCACTAAAAAGTTCAAACGGTCTTGGTTGACCTCAATGCTCAGCATCAGCTCCGCCATAGCCCTGCTGTGGTCTCTCTGTGGCTCTCTTTGTGCAGTTGGTTGAGGAGCAAGCGCTTCATCACGTGCTTTGTATCCCCCTCGCCCCTTTTGAGATGCTCTGCCTCGATTATAGCCCCCTCTCCCTCTACAAGCCGGGCCAGATGTGTGCTGCTGTGGACATTCTTTAGCAAAGTGACCTAGCTGGCCACAGACGAAACAGTTTCTGCCCTGCCATCCTCCTCTTCCGCCCCTCATGCCCCTGTGAATCCCCATGCCTTCTATACCATACCCCACATCTTGCTGGCCATATGACCATGGTTGGGCTCTAAATGTTGGACCTATTGGTCTATTATGTGCCCTATTCTCCTCAGATTGTGGTGTGTCTATATCTGGGTTTTGCAATAGCTACTAATTCTTATCTTTTTTTTCTTTTCTTTTTTTGTCTCATTTATCTTTTTTCTAGCTTCCCCTAACTGCAGTTTTAATAGTTGTACTTTTAGGTCCTCCAGCTCACACTCCTTTCCCCTCTCCTTTTCTTGTGCTCTAGTCATGTGGTGCATCAAATGTCTTTCCCATGTTTGTGTGGTGCTGCCTGGTATATCTGAATTTTCTTTTGGACTACTCTTTACACACTCCTCCGTCCCTTCCATTACTGCAGCTCTGAACATTTCTTCATGTACCCTATCTGAATGTGGGTGTAGCCCTTTGTGCCTCCCATTCTTCTTTACATTTCATTAAATATGCTGCTGGCGTCTCCCCCTCTTCGGGAATGAACTTAATGTTGTGAATGGCCCCTAGTGGTGCTGGGAAGTGTTTTCTGATGGCATTTGCCCAGTCTGGTGGCTATTCTCCCATAAGGGGTTTCAGACTGGCTTGTGTTTGTGTTAGCATCATGTTGTATTTCTGCTAGTTGCCCTGCTTATGCTACTTGACCCAACCAAACCTATTGCTAATCTATATCCTTGAGTCAAAGTTAAAACTTCTACACTAGTTACTAGAAATGCCTCTCTTCCATCTGTCTGCTTGCTACAGTTCTACAGTAAAAAAAAACCTCAACATCTTTATCTTGTAATTGTTCCATTTCTAGCTGTCCTCTTTCAACATTAAACAATTCAGCCTGCAAGCTGCTGCGCTGTTGTGCTCCCCCTCCCCTCTCGTATGGAGGTGGGCAGAATGCTCAACTCTAGACCACTCTTCTTTCTTAGAGGCGTTGCCTCCTCCGCCTTCTCTCGCTGCTTCCATTCTCTGACTCGCTCAAGTCAAAGCAATTGTATGCCACAATCTGAATTTACTATTTGTGTCTTTCACCTCTTTTTTAATCACACTTCTGGTTTTCCAATTACTCTCAACTCCTTTTTTCTCAGCCTCGCTTAATTTCCCTGTCCATTTTTTCTCAAATTTCTCTCTTATAAATGATATCCAACAACCCTGAAACATCATACATCGACTCTAGTTGTTTTCTCAGTTTCTCTCTTTTCTTGGGCTCAGTGCCACTCAACACTTGAGCTACAGCTGCCTCCCACTGTAGTTTTAATTCTTTTGGACCACATGTCCCATACTCCTCACACTCTCTATCAAATTTTATGTTATTTGTTATTCGTGACTACCTCTTCTATTTTTAAACCCCCTATTAAAATCACCCCTTCAATTCAAATACAGCCCTGTTCATGAAACAATAAAACGAGAATTTTCTCCTCAACTTCACTTCAGCAAATATATGCTTGTATAGATCATTCAACAGACAGTAAACCATGTACTTCGTAATTTTCGTTAATTATTTTCTTTTCCTCTTTACCACTCTCTTATTGTCATATAAAATTTGCCTCCTTTTGATACTTTTATTTCTACTTATTTCAATCTTATGTTTTACCACACATTTGACTCACTTTGTTCCATATCAGTACACTATTACAACCAAATGAAATGAAATACTTGCTTTTGTTCTTTACTAGATTTTCTATATTTTTTATATTTAATTCCCAATACTATTCAACAACGAACACAAATGCATTCTTCATATTTTTCATAGATCTGATTTACTGTTCAACAATGTCTCTCCATTATCTTTTCCTCCTCACATTACACACTCTGTATTCTCTTTATCTGACTCCAAAAATTCACCCTACTCCTATCCTCCGTGTTCACACAACAAAGCAATTTTTACAGCAAAACGCACAGCAAGTTAAACGCCCATAAAGCACAGTAATTCACAATAACACTGCAACAGCATAAAAAACAGATCGCACATATACATGTATTAATTACTTAATGTTCATCAAATTTTACACAATATACACTTGCAAAGATTTTCATATGAGCTTTTTACTTTAATCTTTATTCTCTTTATATCAAATTCTCATAACCATATGTATCTTTTTATACAGGTATTCTTCATCATCTGTATCTCTCTATACAGGTATTCTTAATCATCTGTATCTCTCTGTACAGGTATTCTTAATCATCCGGGTATCTCACTCATCCGTTTTTTATACGGGTATCTTAGGTCTCTTGTGTGACTCTTAACTTTTCAAAATCATCCGTACCTCTTTATACGGGTATCTCAACAACTATTATTAGTCATCTGCATACACTAATCGCAGAGCTATTCTTAGTCTTCTGCATTCACTAATTGCAGGTTTTTCTTCTGGGAATAAAGCCAAGTTCCCAGGGCCTTCCACCCAGAAATTTCGATCACTCGTCAGCAATACGGGGTCCCAACCCTCAGGCTCTAGTTCATCACGACTCAGTCGTGGTATCCTTTAAATTATCTAGCCACTTAAAAACCAATTATTTTTCTCTCATGACTAGCTCATAGAGATATCTTTGTTACCATTTTGCCTACCGTTTATTCGTCACACTCAACCTTTTTCCTACCAGTTTAAAACAAAAAACTCACGACTAATTCGTGGGAATACAGTATCCTCTTAATATTTTACCGGTCTCTATTTACAAAGATATTTTCTTCAACTGTTTATACAATTTTACTATACAACTTACGTTCTCTTTTCTGACATCAATAATTTGGTTATAGCCAATCACAGAAATTAGATTTTTTTTTATTATTTTGTGAGGGCCCTCTTGATGTCAGAAAGAGTTCGTCCATTGTCCAGTCTCCTCCTTTTTCCCAAATCACGTCGGGGTCACCAAATTGTTGGACTTGGCACTTAATCCTTCAAGTCCGCGTGCTCGTTTATTCAGGAAGGAAGACTCAAAAATATCTTTAAAAGGATTTATTTTAACAATCAAAAGTATATTGAAGAATATCACACTTGAAGAAAATATGCAGAGCTCTGGGTTCAATCTGTCCCTATCATTTACACAATCAAAGGAGTTCCCCCATCGAGCAATACGACAGAAAGAACCCCGTCTATCCCTCAAAACCCAATTTTTATGGTTTCCTCTCCCCAAGGTTAGCAGGTGGCACCTCTCCACCCTTCCGGTAGGCATCTTCTCATATTTGGTCATTGTTATCTTCTGCTCAGTCTGCAAAGATAGATCTTGGTCTGCACAAATTCAGGGTTAAGACACATACTTGGAGTGCTTAGGGCACTTCGACCTAAGATAGCTCATTTCATATATGGTTATACCGGTCCTTCTCTCTCCTTGGTAAATTTCCATTGGCAAGCATTTCATACAAGCACACAAGACTATGAATATATAAGAGCGAATAGTGATTAATATTGTTTTACTGATTAATGTTATTATAATGATTAATATCAACACCAGAATATATGAGAGTAAATAATGGTTATTAAAGACACAAGAATATATCAGAGTAGATAATGATTAATGTTGAACTCTGTAAAAGAAAGTTAAAACATGATGAATACAATTTCCCTTTACACACCTGTTTCCAACATTGATAATACTAAGAATAAATCGGCATATTAGAATGATTTCTGAAGGATCATGTGACACCTACTGGTACTTTATATAGTATATGCTAACAATTCTTGGTGGGCGGTAAACTACAACAATGTGAATCTGAGAAGGAAATTAAACAGTAACCGAATGATATTCAAAGGAAGTGTTTGTGCATAATCCTGGTAAGAATGTGTATTTCCATGTGTTGGGAAACAGTAAACCTGTGCCTGCGGGAGTGGCGGAGTTCTCTGAATGAATCCATGTCTCAGTGAGACCAAGGATGTTAATGTCTGACAAAGGCAGGGATGAACTCAGCCTTGTTCACAGCTGACTGGCAGTTCCAGAGGCCCTCAGAGAGCGACAGAGGAGGGGTGGGGGTGGTGTGAATGAGGTGTAGGTCAGAGTGTGTGCGGTATGTCTTGTGTCTGTAGGCGTGTCTGTGGTGGATAACAGGGATAGACTGAGAGTGCATAGAGTTTACGTAGAAGGATGCATTAAATAGAAAGCAGTTCAAAACGTAGGATGATACTTAAGTGCCTTTTCGGTGTCCTTGCTTGGTGGAGTCGCAGGTCTTTAAACTCATAGGTCTTCACACGAGGGCTGACGCTACCGCTGACGCGGTAGAAATATAACCAAATATTGTGTGTCTGATCTGTGTCATGCACTACATTACTTTAACATACTTTTGCTTGAGTGTCCTGCTTCTTACACTTGTCTCTTGAGACAAAAAATATATAACACTCTGACAATGTTCTCATTTAAAGTTTTAGAGGAGACCTCATCAACATCACACATTGAGCTCAGATTTTTCTCCTAAATGAAAGACAATGGTGGGCTTATATCTGAGTTTGAGTTGTATACAATTACTCTAAATACATGTTATGTACATGCAGCACATAATTTGTCCTTGGAAATAGACTTATAGATGTCTTACTACAGGAACAGTCCTCTTGGAGCTTTCTTACTTTAAAGGTGCATTGAATCAATGATGAATCAATGCTTAACTAATTTGATTAATTTAATTATTATACATATTAAATTGTAGAAATGATTGAGTTCACATTGAAATTTCCTCTTAGCTTTATGAAAAGATAAATGCGAGAACTTCAGAGTCTCTATACTTAAGGAGAAAAATCTAGCTCTTTTATAGAGACAATTGTAAGAGTTTATGTCTCAGGAGACATATGTGGGAAGCAGGAGATTTAAGTAAAAGTCTTCTTTTGTTTTTAAGTAACCTTATTTCTGCCTCATTTCCGTCTTCTGAATAGATCTCTTCTCAAACTATGGCAGAGACAAATTTTAGAACACCGGATTGCCCAGCAGAGGAGAACTTATAAGCACAGTGTGTGATGTTTTTGAGATCTCTTCTTAAACTTTAGAGAGGACAACTGCGAGACATATATATATATAAGTTATTCAGTTAGTTGTTTAATTACAAATTAGTTCTTAGGTACCTTATTTAACTTTTATTTTCAACCATACTATTCTTTAGCTTTTTAGTATTATTTAATATTATTTATTTAATATTGTTCTTAGTTACTCTTGTATGTTTTTTGGTAATAAATAAAATGTTATTGCAATTGTGTTAATAATACTGTAAAAAAACTCAAACAATTAGCAAGAATCTCACAAAATCCTTCAGATAAACCAGGTGATTTGCTTCCTCCACTCTACATAGTTGTTCTTATCAATTTACATTAATTTTATGTTAGATCATTCCATATCTAAAAAAAGAGTTAAGGCGGAATTCCTTAGGTGGTGCTCCGAAGTAAAAGAAGGAAGATGTCATCTGACACACACATACACACACCTGAGATGACATGTGACCAAAGCACACTCTAGGGTCATGTGTGCAGCATACTATTAATTCATGGCCTGTGTGAAAATCAATACACCTCATTCATAGTAAAATGATTGGCAAATTGTTAATATTGTTTATCTTTGGTTCAGTATGCTGCTAAAACATAAAACAACTTTGATGTTTTTGTAGATGGATGGCTGTAATAAAAAGTGCAGCAAGCCCCACAGGACACACGAGTACCCAGAGGCCCATCAGAGATGAACAGTGGAAGTTGAGTGTATCAGACTGAACTCCAGGAGCTGAAGGCTTGGCCCACTGTCAGCCAGGACCAAACATTATTACCCTATTTTATCCTTTCCGTTTTGTGGCTCTGAAAGGCATCATCATCAGTAACTGGTTCTTGAGTCTGGACTGTTTATTAGCTGTCTGCTTGCTGGGAACTGCTTATATAGCATTGGACTAAAAGATTTCATCTGTAACTCTTTCTTGCCATTTTTCTTTCTTTTATTAATCTTTTTATTATTGGAACATATTCAGGTTTATTTGGTCTTTGCCAAGATGAATGTGTTATTAGGACAATATTTTACAAATTTTCTGTCCCTATGTTGATGGGCATTTAAGACAGTTTATTTAGTATAAAGCTAGTCCCTTAGGACCAGAAAACTCATGTTATAGTTTTTTTTTCTAGGACAACAATGACACAAGTTTGTATTACGTCTGTTTGGTGCATTAAGTCAGATGAATGATGGTAGCACAGAACTAAACAAAAGTATTAGTGGGCAGAAGACATGTTTTCAGAGTGTTACCCTCCTTGAGATATAATGTTGGTATAAGAAACAAATGGAGAGAAATAGAAATTAATGATGGAACAGCAATATCATAAAATCGAACTGGCTTGCATATTATTTGCTGTCCACTTACTGCATAGCTCTGGTTTATCACATTATGGTAAAAAAATGTATTATTATTTTCACATTGATTTTGTTTTGATTTTGTGGTATTTGTTTTAAATACAAAACTGACCAATAAAGTAGTAAACCAGTAAACGTTGAGCAATATGCATTTCGGCTGATAAATATATGAGGAATATGCCAAAGTCATTTATATGCTCAACAATTCCTGCTGCCGCTATGACTACAACTAAATATTTGCCTTTAGATATATTCAGTCCAAGATTTTTTCCAACCTGTGAAGTTTGGGTCAGATTGAACAGTGTATGCAGTTATGTGGTGTTAATAGCATCTCAGATAGCACACCTCAAAGGATGCTGATTGCGAACTCACACCTTCACATCTGTCTCCTTCTCCCCCTCTCTTCATCTACTTCCCCTCAGCTCAGAGAACCCTAAAACTCACCTATGAACTGTATTTAAGATATACCACATTCCGTGTGGTCAAAGTATCTAAATATTCATATCTGATATCATTTGAAATGTCTCAGTGCGACTCACACAATGGTCTTATCCCCACAACAGTAGAGCAGATCATAACAAAGGTTTAAGGAGTTTGGAGATATTCTGCTCACTGCTGTGGGTGTGTCCTTCCTGGGCTCTTTCATGGAAATGGCCATTTGGGCCTGATCAGGTTCAGAGTCTTTTCAATGTAAATTACATCTCCATTTGGAGGAAGTATACTTTGGTTTGGGTATTTAAGGGAAACAAGCAAAAGATTCTAGGAGTCTGTAAACGGATCTCCCGCACATTCGCTGTGCGTAGTTCTTATAGTCGGAGTCTGTAAACGGATCTCCCGCACATTCGCTGTGCGTAGTTCTTATAGTCAGAATCTGTAAACGGATTTCCCGCACAGTTGCTGTGTGTAGTTTTGATTGTCAGGTAAACATTTCTAAATTCTCTCATCTCTGTATTATTGACTGTTTTACATGAATTGATCTTTGTACTAAATTGTTTGAATTAGATATTGAATCATTGCTTTCATTTACCTGATTAATAAATTGTTATGTTTGTATCAATTCTAAATACTCTGAATTATTGGCTTAGTAGACTCTGATGCATCTGTGTTACCGCAATTCTACGACCAGAGTTAAGTGTATTTACATAATTAAGTTGTTATGCAGTCGGGGGATCCTATATGGGGCTATCATGGGTGGTAGTCATAACCTCTGGTCATTGCCTGTACTTTAATTAAGTTGTTATGTAGTTATGTAGCACATGGCTGGTGCGAGGACCCTGTGCGACAATGAGAACCTTAGTGTTCTAGTCCAATAATAATAGTGAGTTGAATAGAATGATAAAACATTTATCTAAATTTAAGAATCATAACTTAACCTTTACAAGGTTTTATCTTTTGGAGTCAGATAAAATTAAGGTATAAAAAGTAACGAGTAAGCGCCGGAAAAGACCGAACGTGCTGAAACCTTCGCCATTACCACTGGACTCCGACGTTGGGCCAGTGGGTGGTTCTTGGGGGGTTTTTCACCCCCAGCCTTACAAAAGCGACTTACAAGTTACCAGTGGCACACTGGGAGCAATTAGGGGTGAGGTGTCTTGCTCAAGGGCACCTCAGTTGTTTCCTGCTGGTACTGGGAATCGAACCAGCAACCATCTGATTGCTAGTCCAACGCTGTAACCACTAGGCAACAACTGCTACAACTGCCCCCCTCAAGCTTTATTAAGATCCCTTGCGGGCAATTTGGATGCAACGGAAAGCAGAAATTACAACAGACTCACACTACACATTCCCACAATAAACAATACAAAACATACAGTATATGGGTAAAATAACAATTATTTAAAAATTCCACCATTTAGCAACCGGATTGCACAAGGGACAAATGAATATTTATATCGATTACTTCTCATCTTTGGCAGTCTATAATGTGAGCCTGAAGGGAGCATTAAAAACTTTGAATACAGAAAACGGTCACTGTCCAGAATCACAGATCGTGCCCTACTCAAACATTTTGCCTACTATCTTCCCACTAAAAGTATCACTAAGAGAATCTATGTAAAGCATTTTTATATTTCACACTGAGATTGCCGAACCAACAACTAATAGAAAAGGACACTACAGGCTCAATATACAACTTATAGAACAAATTCGTCAATGTCCTATCTATATCGAATGATTTTAGTTTTCTTAAGCAATGAAGACGTCCCCTTTTATATAGAAATTATATAATAGGCATAATTCCATGATGTTACAGAACACTGGAGCCAATTGCTCAGTGCAAACCTTACATAAACATCCTCCAATATTGTCTGGCTCAGTGGATTTTGTAATCGTACAACTCTTAAAAACCTTAAATACCGCTGATTAATCAAATAAGTTATTGTAATCACCAAAACATTTCCTATTAAATTTCATAAACTCCATTTCGGAACCAAGAACAGATGCATCAAAACGTAAATAAAATATATTTAATTCCTCAGCCAAAAGGCTACTACAGTACCCGGGTAACTGAATTTTCTTAGTTTTACATCCTTTAAAGCCCAGTTATAGTCGTCATCCCCTATCCAAACTGACCCCAAATTATTATTACTTAATTTCTTTTTCAATTTTATTTTATAGTTCAATTTTTCTTTCCTTTTAAAATCTTTCTGCAATGTTCAGGACTCAACAGTTTAAATCTAAACTAAAGATTTATCTCTTTAGCCACGCATTCACCTACATATACCAATTTTACTGTATGGCTTTAACATTACATGTGAACGGCCGTTACGCTAATGTTAGTCTGTTTTGTCTCCCTCTCTCTCTCTCTTCCTCTCTCCTTCTCTCTCTCTATCCCCCTCTCTCTCTTCTCCGAGGGACTCTGAGGAATACATATTAGGTTCCAGCTGGCATTGTACTGCTCATAACAGTCCAGGCCTGCCTGATGCCTATCCTGGTGATGCTCAATGGATGAATGCCCAATACAACCAGCCACTTCCTTGCACCCATAGCTCTCTCTAAATTTACCACTATATATAATTCATTTTTACTTATTTACTTCTCTTAATTAGTAACTGTTCTGTGTCCTGTAAATGTAAAGTGCATTATAGATGCAATCAATGGCACTCTGTGTCCTCTATTACAGATCGCACATGTGCTACGGATTGCAGCTGTAACACATCAGGTTTTTTTTTCTCTCTTAAGGAGTTTTTAAGGAGTTTTTTTTATCTCTGACCACTGACTGTTATCTTTCAATACCTGTAAACCCAGATAGCAGACCAACATTGAATCAACATTGAATCCAGGGGCGTCGCACCCGTGGGGGATGTGGGTGTTTTAACACCCACACTTTTCCCAGTGAGAGGGTTCAACACCCAAACTTTTTCTGCAGTTTTTCCACAGTTTTGCACAAACGCCTTACAGCAGTCGCTCCTCCGTTTCTCTGGCCGCTCTGTGTCTGCCTCCTCTCCCCTCCCTCTCAAACATGACACCGGCTTTGAGTGTGACCGGCTGATGATTGGCTGTTCTGCCTTAAGTCCCACCTCTCTTGGTGTGTTAGATTTATCGGTCAGCTCGTGCTGAGGAGGCGGGAACTTATGGTTATGGTTATTTACATCTCCCTTTTCCAGGTACTTTGAATGAGTGTTTATGCTTTCGAGGTTTAAATAAGCTTGATATGTGTTTGGGAAGATGTTCTGTTTATGTTTTGTTCTTAATATATGTTGTTTGTATATCTGGAGTTTGTAACAAAAATAATTTCCCCCTGGGATTATTAAAGTATTTCTGATTCTGATTTTTTAGCAAGTCTACTATTGTGTATTTTCACAACAGAGTTTTGACTTATTTTCTGTGTGTTCCGAGTGTGTTTTTATACTTTTCTAGTATCACTCATTTAAATGGGAAGCTTTTTATATCTTGTATGTTATACCTTTTGTACCCTTCTGTCTGTATTCATCGTTTTTATTGTTAACAAACAAACCACATCCATCCCCCACACTTTTGAAAAGCTTGCTACGCCCCTGATTGAATCATTGTTGATGCTTCAATCAAATGATCATTGAATCAATGTTTAGTTAAGTTTGAAAGATGAGAAAAATAGATGAAGATGGACATAAAATCTGTGTTTATTCAATCACATATTTATCATTTATCACAAATTAACACTGAAACAATATTAAATCAATCATGCTTCATTTACAGCAGAATTCTATGCCAGTAAATCATATATTTGCAATTTCAGCATTATAGACATGACATTTTTAGTCAATCCGTAACATTTAAATTCTCAGAGAATGTATTTACATTTACATTTATTCATTTAGCAGACGCTTTTATCCAAAGCGATTAGGGATGAGGTGTCTTGCTCAAAGGCACGTCAGTTGTTTTTCCTGCTGGTACTGGGAATCGAACTGGCAACCTTCTGGTCGCAAGTCCAACTCTCTAACCACTATATATACAAATATATTGAACCATCTGTTTATATTTTACTAATCCCCTCTTTCTCATCATAAAAATAACTGTGGATGCACAAGTTTTCTATAAAAAAAAATATGGTATGAATGTGACCAAAAAAAGAGCACACATACATAATTGTACAATTTTAATTTATGAATTAAAATGCACATTCCAGAAGCAATAATACCCAGCAGATGGAGAAGGGATGACTCTTTAAGTCACATAAGTTATTTTATTTTCATGTGCCAATTTATAAGTAATATAAACCACCATGGAGGTGACAATTGCGAAAGCAGCACTCACGCCTCTATTTTCTACACCTTCATTTGTTGTTGTAAAGCATCTATAGAATAAAAAAACAAACAGTAAAGTAGAACCTCACAATATTTAAAAAAATTGACAGGAAGTAGTTCCTGATTGACAGCAATTGGGTCCTAAATATTAAAAAATGTGACTTTGGCATCATTTACACTGTGATGTCAATGCACTGTGCAATCTTTTGACCATATCTGATATTTGTCCTGACTGTTTACATTTATTTAAAATAGGACTCATTTACATGTGTATGCTGATCTCCAGCCCAAAGACTCCAGTCACTAGATTCACAGTCTTTTAAAGCACACTATCCATGCTTCCATGTCAAAGACAGCCAAACAATTACATAAGTAATACAATTAAAGCTTTTTTCCACTAACCATAGCATAAAAATCAATCCCTAGTGATCGCATACACCGCTTGCTCTCATTTGTTCTGTCAAGTCCAATGTGACAGTGTAAACTAAAGAGATATGTTCTTGCCAAAGAGAATCGGATATACCTGTTAACACGCAAAGTCTATGTCCACAGGTCGGAATTATATCTGATTTAAATCCAAATTTGAAAGTGTGTGACATCAGATTAGAAAAAATCAGGTCTGGTTCAGTATAGTTTCAGGAAAAATTTCAGTGTAAACGCAGCCTAACTTTGTTACAAATGTACAAAAAATTAAGTTTAACTTAAAATTTGAAAATGTTCATGTTGAAGTTAAACCTCACTTAATTTAAAAATGACTGAGCATTTTACCTTTAAGCAGTTGTGCACACTCTGGAGTCTGTCAGTTTAGAATAAGCAATGTCTTGAGAGGGAAAGCAGTATAAAAATAGAGCAATATGCCAATATTTTCTATGATACAAAGTGTTTCTCATCACCTGTCTCTATCAGAATAATTTACATGTCTCCCTATTCAAAACATAAGCTGGTTAAATCAGGTGTTTTCTATATTGAGAGGAGACCAAGGACTGCAGCTAAGAAACACTTAACTGTTGCCAGTGCTGAAAATGGCCACCATTCACTGGTGGACTCTAGTTGGGGATATATTTAATATTTTTAAACCAAAGATGCAGAACATTCCACGACATTTATGTATAAAATTCGAATAGGGCTTTTAGGGCTTTTGGATAAATATAAAATATTTATTGGATCAAATATACAAGGCCTCTACATTCTCCCTTAAAAATCACTCTCTGTCCACCCGCTTTTTCCCATTTCCAGCCCTGACTGCTGCAACTTAAAACTCATCTTAATTTTTTGCCTTTTATTATTTGTCTTAAATGTCCCTCTGATGGGCCTACAAAAGGCAGTGATGAAGGGTGAAAACATTGCCATCAGTTTTGACATACTGCAGTTTGTAGTTTAGAGCTAGAGGAAGACTGCACTGGACCCCTAAGTTTGTGCCAGGCTGCGGCCTTGTCTTTCCATCTTTCAAAGACCCTCTGCCTCAGACTGGTTCTCTCTCATCACTACAACTTTCAGCCAAGATCAACTGGAGCTTTAACCAACGGAATCAGGACACTTCCTTTTGATGGGCAAGACATGCAAATATCATACTTAGTCTTATTAATGTATGCATAGAGCATCATTAATTCTTTTAACAAAGGTGCTACACAAACTGATGGTTCGTTCAGGCTGTTGATCTGGTAAATATCAAATACTGCCATGAACTTATAATTTATTCTTCTCTCTGTTTCAACTTCTTCTAATGCTAAACTGTATGAATGTGTGTGTGTATGTTTGTATAGGTTAGGATAGAATTGGTTTAGTCTAGTGAATAAAGTCTTGTTTATATCACACATGATGTTTTTTGTAGTTCATGCTCAGAGCCGATTATCGCTACATGCTCTTAATCATTTAGGATTTGCCTAAATCAAGTATTTCATCCGAATACTTAAAATCTATCATAATCAATAATAAATATTTCCCCGTTGGGGTCATATTTGTTTCCCCTACAGAGGGGATGGTGGAGATTATTTTAACTATTATCTTTGAGCAAAGCTCATTATAATTCTTACTTCTTTTGGTGGAGAATGCGATGTGTTTAAATAATACTGTTCCCCACAGAATCGCTACACACCCTAATGTCAGGTGCGCAGTAACCTGCTCTCAATCTCCCATGCTCTCAATCTCCACCAGCCCTCCCGTGGGCACAAACGTTGTTGTTAGCTCACATACCTTGTCAGACGTCTGATGAGGCTCAGGCTCCGGGGCAATGAGCGGCTCAGTCGTGGGGCTCCACTCTGGCTCTTGTGTCGCGGCAGGCTCAGGCTCTCCGTCTGCGGTCGGCTCAGGCACTCACGATGCTGTAAATTCCGTCATTGAGAGGTTTCAGGGGGCGCGTAGGCAGGCGGTGGCTTTCAAGCAGTATCTTCCCTGCCTCAGTCAGAGCGTGGTTGCTACCTGTGACCAGCCACAGCCTTCGACATCTTCGCTCTCGGCCGAGATCACCTAAGAAAACAGATCTTAGGTCTGTTATACAGGTGATGAAGGCGGCTTTTGAGAAGAAGTCCTGACGTGCGAGCTAAGACTGATGAGGGCGGCTCCCGCCGGAGCAAAACATGTCGCATCTCTGTGCATGGTGTCTGTGCAGTGCCCTCATGGGGCTCACTCGCCCGCACTGCCTCCTGTATGTACAACAGATGCATCCCGCATGGGCTGGGGCAGTGTTGCCAACTCCTCAGTAAGGAAAGTAGCTATTGGCTGTCCTAAAAGTCGCTAGAAGTCGCTAGGTGACGGCATTGCCTAAATTGCATAATGTCCATGTGCATGTAATTGTGATGGACGCTGTAGGGTTGTCAGAAATGGAAAGAAAGTGACGATTGTGATTCTTTATAAGAAAATAAGGGACAGAAGAAGGGACACTCAAGGTACTCTGCCATACCTACAGGTAAAAAGTTCTCAGAAATAATCACATTTGTTTTGCTTAACCTATTTATCTACAACAGTGGTTCTCAACCCGTCATGAATCCAAATGCGGCCCACCATGCCGAACACAATTACAAAATAACTTCCAGTTTTACAATTCATTTTAATTTTTACATTAATTTATAAATGTACCAAAGAAATATAAGTTATGATGTTTTTGTTATATAAAATAATTTAGTTTTTCACATATTATTTTCAGACATGAGCAGACCTATGTAGGCTACTCACGTAGGCTAATTACATATTTAACGAACACTTACAAGTGTACATGCACGCGCTTTAGCAGAATTCAATTCAAATAGTCATCAGCAGCCATTAGTTCGGTAAAATTAATGTAGTGAACAGCACTCCAGAAGGCATTTCAGGTCCCTATATTAAGCATCAGAATGGACAAATTTAATTGTTATTAAGGGAGAAAAACGAAATGTGGAAAATGCCAACAAAGGAACATACAAACAAGAAAAGTTGCAGTATCAGCAGTGAGGGTAGGAGAGTGCTGGACTTTCGGTTTGCCGCGCCACTCACTTAAAAGATGGATCGATGGATGTTCAGGCAAAAGGAAATACCTATACTACGCATCAACCATTCTTAATAGCAGAAATGTGAGAGATCCTGGAGAGATCCTCAGATTAAGTTCGAAAGTGCTTTCCATATTTGAATCAACATAGACTTGTGTACGCTTCCATGCGCGTCTTACAGACTGCAATTTACAATCGCAACTGTGCTGTTACTCAATGTTTCGAGCGGAATTTCAGAAAAATCGGTCAGCTCCCGACAGTATCAGGTGTCTCATTAATGGTGAGTAGAATTATTTATTTATATCAATAAATGTAATCGTTTAGATATCATAATATTTATAATATTATAAATCTGGGGCCTGTACCATGATGGTGGCTGAACAAATTCAGAGTTACAGGATCAGTTTTAAGTTGACAAAACCAAACCGATGCAATCAGGCTTAATTGGTACCATGAAGCAGCTCATCAACTTTCTCTGTCAACTCGGGCTTTGATCCTTAAGCTATGATTACTCCACGGGCGCGTGCACATAAAGAGTGACGTCGGCACCGAACAACCAATCGCGTTCAATATGGATAGAGCGAGAGCTGTGTATTTTTCTGCGGAGGAGCAAGAAGTAATTATTCAAAAGTATGAGGAATATAAACATGTGTTTCAAGCACGCAGTAATACTGTCTCTGCTGCCAAAACAAGAGAAGAGTGTTGGAAAAAGTTCGCTGATTGCGTTAATGCGTAAGTTAAACAAATATACATTCAATATGAATTAAAAATGATGATGTGCATGATGCATGTGTGTGCGCGCGTGTATATGATGCCTTTACAATACGGTTGTATTTGTTTAGAGAACGTAACGCATTAGCTAACATGAATTAACAATGAACGATAGTTTTTCAGCATGTATTAATCTAATGTTAATTCCGTTAGTTGTTCAAGTTACTCATGTTACTTCACTGTGGATTAGATGTGATGTTAACAGTTAGTTTTATTTTAAAAATGTATTAATGCTTAAATTAAAATGTATATACGTATACTGTATGTATAAACGTATTTGTATATAAAATGTGACTGTATATTAGGCCTATGTCATATAGATTAATAGGCTATTCATTGATTTTTAGATGCAACCCCAACTACAAACGTTCTTGGCAGCAGATAAAGACAAAATATAAAAATATAATTCAAAGCTGTGAGTATTTACCATAACCTTTTATTATTTTCGTGAACATTTTCACAAAAACTCTTTTGCAGCAAACAGAAAAAAGTGTGACATTCGCCCTCCCCCAGAATACACTGTGGCAGAGGAGCTGGCTCTGAGTAGCAATAAGGGGCGGCCGATTATGGATGGTACAATCTGCTGTACAATCTGACCCTGGTGCTGGCTCCTCTAAGCAAGTGACACTGGGTATGTGTGCAATGCATTACTACCTTTTAAAAGTTTTACATGTGGCTGACTGTGTGTTCCGCAGTAGAGGGAAATACAGTGTCCCTGTTGAAACCGGCACACGTTCACACAGTCTCCCACACAGAGGTGAGCTTGCAGCAGACAGAACACTATAAATATGCTTTACAACAGTTACGCTTTACATTGGCCTACTTTAATTTATTAGGGTGAAGCAAATGAAGAAGACACACTCTCTGTGTGCTCTGACACCATTGCTGAGGTGAATGCATTTGTTTTATTTTTTTATGGCATACATTTTAATGTCACACAAATGTGACTGGCCCTTATCTTTTATTGTAGGATTTTTCACAACCTGCCCCACAAACTGACGCCTCTACCTCAATGGGCTTCAGAAGGAATGTGAACAAGGTACTGCTTTAAACCCTTGACATAAATTACAGCCAGTCCTGTGCCTGTTTTAAGTCATGCCTTTTGTCATTTGATTTACCTTAAGACTTGTAATGACTGTTTGTGGTGGAATTATGTTTCAGGTGGAAACTGACTCAGTCAGGGCTTTTCTAGGCTCCTTTACAAAAGGAGCCTAGAATTGGACTGCACTGTAAAGGAGATGGACTGTGAGCTGAGGAGCCTCCAAATTAAAAAAATTAAATTGGAGATCAAACAGCTGGAAAAACAGATCTCCGTATGTGAACTTACTAAAACAGGCAACAAATTAGTATGAATACTCAATACTTATTAATGCATCTTTCTCCCTCCCTAGCCACATCAACAATAAAACCATTTGAGACCTACACTGTAAAAAATAAATAGTTGGGCCAACATAAAAAAATGAGGCAACCTAATGCAGTAGGAATTTTGAGTTGACTCAACATTTATTAAATAATTCTTCAAAGTAATTAAACTTTGTTTAGCCAATTTAAAAGGGTTTATTTATGCAATGCTTATGGTCTTATTTTTCTAATAAAGATTTTCTAGTCACACCAATTACTGTTGTTCAGGCAATTATTATTTTTCTGTCTTGTGGATAGAAATTTTTATTTTGACAATATAATATTTTTCAAGTACTCATAAAGTACAGTAATATTGTAGCCCTGATTTTAAATCTATTCACAAATGACAAACATGGACAATCATGTTCCTTTATCCTTTTATTTCAGAGAATAGTTTATCCTTCAACATGTTTTTTAGTTAACAACTTCAGTTTTCACTATTACATCTTTTTCTAAGTAAACTCAAAGTTGAAATCAAACACCAAAATGCAGTGTCTTATTATAGTTACAATGTAGTTAAACAATTTTAACTTCACATGAGAATACTTCCAATCAAATGCTTTCAGAACAAAGCATAAACAAGCAGGGTACACCCACACACCAGCTCCTTAAACGTACCAAATACAGTATAAAACAAATGTTGGATCTCTGAATTTAAATGAGCATGAAATCTTTCATCAAAAAGAAAAACATAAATTTGCTGGTATCAGCACCGCAAGGCACTACATTCGTAAATATGACTGTTTTCAATAAAATCTTTCCTTTAAAACACTTTTAAAGTGTTTTAATTATACATTTTAATTACATTGAAAGCTTGTTTGTAAACAACACAATACAGTGTGTTGTAATGTATTGACAAATTGAACAGGCTCAAAACATTTAAACACAGTGCTATCCCACTATTCCAACTATGCTTAAAACACTTACTTGTTCTAAAAGAAAAGACATGCTGAGTGCATTCACACCCCAGGTTATCTTCATAAAAAAGGGCGAAATGGCATCTCAAAATACTGTTGCGGTTTAAATTACAACAGTTTGTTTTTAAGAGAAAGTACACGTTGGGTGCATCCAGACCCTAGCTCAATGAACACATTCTGAATAGTCTCAAAAGTGTACTTCAGAGGTTTAGGACAGGAAAGGTTTAGGGCATAGAGAAGGCCAAAAAGGTATGCCAGAGCAGTAGAAAGATCTGTAAGATCGTCCAAAACAATGACCTCCTCCAATACAACTGCAATGTTCTGCATCACTGGTGGTGTGTCAGTGTCATCTTCCAAAACACACAGAATGCCAATAGACATGCCTCTCGTCCCATCCTGAATTTCCTGTTGCACAAACAATAATATATTAGAAATAAAGTTCTGGTAGCATCTTATCCACAAAAACACTGTAAAAAGAGATAAAACAGACAAAACGTGTAGGGCATTGATCTACAATTATTCTAAAAAATAATTTTAATGTCATACAAAATAATAATAATAATAATAAATGTCATCGGCCTGAGTAAATTATACAATTATAGAATTGCACAAGTAGTATACAATTTAGGAGGTGAAAATACTGTGAACCAGAGGTCCACAGTTTATCACGTGTATGGAAAGCATTCTTCCTCCCTCCCTGCGGGTGCTCCACCATCAGTCTGTCATCTGGATTACCATCAAATAGCTCGGCGAATGAAGAAGGTCAGGAGATACATACATTGGGCCTACAAATGGCACTAAATTTTAAAGCATAACAACTGAACGTCTATGAAACGTCAGTCAATAAGCATTTTTTTTAACAATGGCCCTTACATTTTTCCACTAAAATTTTATTTTAACCATATAACCTATGAATGAGCGAAAATGCATATTTTACAATTAATGTAAATTTGGAGAATGTGGGCTGCTTAGCTTCTTGGATTTGTAGGCAACTTCAATAATGAGGTCCAAGTTTAAGAACAAGGAGTACTTTTTTTAAAAATGTATTTATTTCTCTCTCTATTTAACAGCATTAACTTACACAGTGAAAGACATCTTCCCTTAGATTAAATGTTTTCCTGCCTTGCTGGATGTCGGGCTCATGATCAATAAGTTTGCATTCGCCCAAACTGATTTTGCAAAATCAAAAACGCGGACGGTGAAGGGAATTTCCTTTAGCGCGAGTCCCACTCGCTGTAAAGCGGGAGCAGCAGAGGATTCCGCTTTTGTTATTCTTGGTCTGGTGGTCATACGGTGTATGTCTGTGAATACGCGACAGACTGCCTTATAGTTTTCATATACGGGACGATAACGTATTAGGCTATACAGACCGGTTGGCAACCAGGAATAACGTTATGGGAGAGACAAAAAAGTGAGTAAAAACACCCTAAATATGTAGAACTACAAATTAACTTTCTTCTGTCGAATTCTTGTTTTCCTTTTTTTATGTTACAATTCCAACCCTCCTCCTTTATCTGGGCTTGGGACCAGCAAAAGTGACCCAAAAGAGACACTCTGGCGGAGTTATTTATAATTTTTTTAAATTTATTTTTTATTTTAGTTTTTTTTTTACATTTTTTATTTTTTTATTTATTTTTTTATGGTCCACTTAGAAGCTTATAAACATGAACATTTTTAACATCTTTGAATACAATCTACATTAACAATCTAACTGTTACGGAGTCAGTTCCTCCATCTGCAACATTGGATTCTCTCACCACATACTCACGATTTGTTTCACCGGGCTTTTGAACTCCATATCCCATAACACCTTGCACCTCACACACCTGTCATCATTTACCTGCAACCATCTTTGATTTCACCTGCACCTGATCACTATTACTGGACTCTTTAAAAAGTGTGTGTTTGTGTTTCCCCATTCCCCGGTATTGTTGTTCCTGTAATGTTTGTATGCCTGTTTTTGGAATTGTTACCTGTACCTGTTCCTCTGAGGTCGTTACCTGTTTTTGCATTCTGCAATCTGCTTTTTTTGAAGACTTTGCCTGTTCTCTGGATTAATTGCCTGTTTTTGGATTTAATGCCTGTTTTTGGATTTGTTATCTGTTTTTGAATTTTACCTTAGTAAACCTTTTTGAAACTTACCCCTTTTTAGACTCTGACTCGTGCCTGCACTAAGTAACTTCTGGCACTAAATTTTGGTTAATTGTGTACACACACAGACAGACAGACAGACAGACAGACACACAGACAGACACAGACAGACAGACAGACACACAGACAGACACACAGACAGACACACAGACAGACACACAGACAGACACACAGACAGACACACAGACAGACACACAGACAGACACACAGACAGACACACAGACAGACACACAGACAGACACACAGACAGACACACAGACAGACACACAGACAGACAGACACACAGACAGACAGACACACAGACAGACACACAGACAGACAGACACACAGACAGACACACAGACAGACAGACACACACAGACAGACAGACACACAGACAGACACACACACACACACACACACACACACACACACAGACAGACAGACACACAGACAGACACACAGACAGACAGACACACACACAGACACACACACACACACACACACACACACACAGACAGACACACACACACACACACACAGACACACACACAGACACACACACAGACACACACAGACACACACAGACACACACACACACACACACACACACACACACACACACACACACACACACACACACACACACACACACACAGAGGCTGTGCTTCACAGAAAGAGTGGGTCTTCATCATTTTTTCGTCAAGGCTCTCAATGGCAGGTTCAGCAACTGAGGGAGCTGACTTAAATGAGTAAGCAGCTAATGTACCAAAAAGCTGCAAAACATTATGAGGCAGCTGGTGCTTGTAGTGATCCTCACACGGGGCACCAATTATGTAGTGATTTTTACACTGGGCACCAATTAATAGTACGCCTCACACAGGACACTAGAGGTGTTAGTGAGACTTGATCCCACGTCACTTCAAGTGTGTGTGTCAGGTGACCTCTCCCTTCTTTTACCTCGGGGCACCAGCTGAGGAATTCCACCTAAACATTCGTTGGTAATCCAACATAAATCATAAATGATATGATAAGGAAAATTATGTAAAGTGGAGGGAGGAAATCACCTGGAGTATCTGAAGGATTTCGTGAGATTCGTGCTAACTTGTAGAGCCTCTGATTACCAACACACGAAAGAGACAGTTGTACAAATGCAAAAGAGATTTATTCACTAAACATGCAAAGGGAAATAACTACTGGGTAATACATATAAATGAAATAAAACTACAACTGAATAATGCTTTTAACAAGATATTTGAAAAGGAAATTGAATTATTGTATGAAGGCAATGACTTGGATAGACAAAATGCAATGCTGTTGCTGAATATGGTGGCAGGAGGATATTCTTAGGCTGTCAACTCCCAAAAGATAACCCCTATACCCCCTGCTGAGTAGTACATACTAAACAATACTGCATTTACTAGTGCCAAGGTCTCTAAAAGAGGTTTGGAAGGAAAGGTATATTTACGTTCCACACAGTCGGGAGATTAGTCCGGCGTCAGCGTTTTGTAGGTTGCGTGCAATCCGAAAGGCGTGGAATCGCTCTCAGATAATCGCAGTCATTGAGAGGTGAACTGTGCTGCACCAGAAAGATTGTTAAAGTCCAAGGCGTGATGGAGTCGTTGCAGTTGAGCTGAGAGGCTGGGAGAGCCGTGAAGGTTGGTAAGGCCCAACCGTGCAGATAGTGGTAATGTTTGGTCTGCTCACAAAGCTTAACCTTACTGTTGTTTCTTCCTAGTTCGGTCAGAAAGCTCAGAACAAGGGTGGATCCGCTGGTGAGGGACTTTATCTCTTTCTGGTGAGGTGGAGACTGTAATTTGGTGCCCCCGTTTCCAACAAGGTGATTGGTTATTTGGGTGAAGACTGGCCACACCATTTGGCCCGCCCTTCCCCAGCTGTGTGGAACTTGTTTGCATAGTGTGAGAGTCCATCTTAGAAAAATGTCCCTGAACCTTTTTCTATGCATTTTTCCCTGTCCAAACCACTTTCAAAATACTCTTGACCATGTACTGAGCGCATACATACCAAGCATGAAGTAAAACGGCTGGAACATTCCAGCTACATTTACACATACAACACCATTTTGGTATGTTCAGCATTTGTAATGTTAACAGTTCTTTCTGTATAAATGTGAAAGGTTTGACTGTCCTTGTTTCAATTATTGTGTGCCACATGGCCAGCACCTTGGCATGCTGTATCTGGAAGATCAAAGGAATTTTATTGCCATCCTCGCCTGGGCCTTGGATCAAAGTAACGGTGATAAGGGGGATCCTGTGGACCAATTATCATTGGGTTATCAAGGGTCCTCTCCTTCCCTATCTTAACCCACCAGGGGTATCTGGCAGTCCCTGTAGTCTCCTTATCTGATGGCACTGGGCATTTGGTTGTGTTAGCCCGTCAACGTCCAATCACAAATGAGCAAACCATCCTCCATTGTAGCAGTTAGAGAGGGATCCTGTCATAAACTGGACCCTGGAATGTCCTTTGTTCCGCTGTTTATTACATGCTCATAGCAAGCCTCACCAGACAGCTTCAGTCCATATTGAATGTACAGGATGGAGTTAAGGGTCTGCAGGGACATCCGATTTCTAAGTTTGCTTTTTACCACACTCATCTGGCTGAATACTCTCTCGACTTTAGCATTCGAGTGTGGCAAGGACAACACAGCAGCCATGGCAAGTTCTTGAAATGGGTTGATATTTGCTGCATCCCTGAAATTCCTAATTTCTCTCCAGAAGCCCAGTGTGTTTTTTGCCTCATTCCATTTACTAAGATGGATGGCACGCCATTGCTGGACAATCTTGTCTATCTCTGCAGGGGAGTAACCAAGGAGCTTGGCTATTTTTTCTATTTCTCCAGGGCTCTTATTGTGCTTTAGAGTTTCCTCCACATTGAAAACTGACATGTACTGCAATGCTTCGATGTTGTCTCACTCTCAGCTCATTAGTAAGGGAGATGGTGAAGGCTACACACCACTTTCGGACATTATTTTCATCCTCAGGTGCAAGGTGGAGCTCAACTGCCTTAGACTCAAAAAGGTAACCAAGGTATGGTTTGGGACTGATGTATCCATCAATGGGCCCTTTGAGTACATCAACATTTGCCAGTGGATTTAGCACCCTGCTGCTCACAGATTTGATCAGGCTAACCAAGCTGTCAAGTAGCTTAAGAGGATCTACTTGCTCTCCCTCAAAAGCCTTGATGGCCAACTGTACCTCACCCAGCACTGACTTCAAAAAAGTCAGATACAATATGTTTTGAGGATCATTGTATATGGAGTATAAAACCTCAGCCATGTAGCAGTGTTCACTGGACTTGGTGACTGCGAAATGCAGCCTAAGGTCCTCCCACTGGTCCAAAATGTGTGAAACCGCAGGTTCAATGGACAGCCATCATGTGGCACACACCTTTGTTATTTGTAAAGGTTTCTCCCCACAGTTGATGGTCTCATAATATGGCCTTGTAGGCCTCCCTGCACTTTGGAGACACTGAAAACCAGTTATAAGTCTCTCGTACCAAGTACTCCACACTACGGGGGACGGTGTCATTGGAAGCATGATTTACAGCAAGCTGCAGAGAGTGGCACACACAGCGAACAAGAACCAGATCTTTAAGGCCATACTCCTCCTTCAGCACTTTATGGACCCCGTTGTTAATTCCCGTCATAATACAGGCATTGCCAGTCCCTATCCCCAGGAGTTTATCTTTTTTAAGACAACAATTCTCAAGGAAAGCCACAACAGCATGGGCTATAGATTTGGCATCTCCTCCCTCCAACTCAACAAGCCCTAGAAATGTTGATACAATTGTCTGCTTGGTGTCACTAAAGTACCTTATCACAACCCCCAGGTACTTAGAAACACTGTGGGTGACCAGCGTTTTAGCCTCCTCCTCGATGAGTCCACGGATGTAAGTGTTTCTAAGTACCTGGGGGTTGTGATAAGGTACTTTAGTGACACCAAGCAGACAATTGTATCATCTGCGACCAACTTTTTCAGAAAGTATGGTGCCTATAACACCATTAATAATTTCTGTGCACTTTGTCCTGTGCATTTTGAAGTGGGTAGCAGCAGTGGAGTCTGAGAAAGCAGCTCTACATGCTTCTCCAATGTGATCACATGCCAGCATAGAACAGTGTTCAGCAATGGCTAATGCCATGGTGGCCTCAGCCTTTTTTGCAGAGTCAATTTTTTTAACCATAAATGGTAGTTTGTTTTGGGTGGAACTAATATAAGGCTTTGCCTTTTGAGTATGTTTTTGAGTTGTCATGTGTTTTTTTACATCACTAAGTTTGGTGTAGAAATCAGCCTTACAATACAGGCAGTATGCCCGTGTATCATCTCCAATAAACAGCTTCAACCAGCCTTTGAATTCAGGGTTTGATTCCCACTGCTTTCTGTATTTTTGAGTATACAGTTTAGACTGAGACATGATGAACTAGCCAGCTAGATGTTTAGCTTATGTCACAGAGAGGCACACACAGTGGATGAGGTGAGTAACTGAGGCTGTTTGAGTCAAATGCAGTGATTTATTTTGTGCAGTTTTTTATTTATAAATGTTATTCAAAGAACATTTTACTTTTTCTTTTTTTTTTATTATGCCATACATCAGAACAGAATATTTTTTACGGTTACATCCCGCCTTACATTTACAAGCCAGGGCGGGATCAGCCAGCGGCGGCTTCGCGCATGCGTGATTCATTTGCAGTTGGGACATGGAGGAGTGAACATCTCCTGCTTAGACTGCAGCTGGGAGAGACTGCTGCAGGAGGACTGGGCCGTCTGTGACTGCTTTGAGACGGGGGTGGGGCCGACGGCAGCACCCGCTACTCATTGAGAAGAGTAAGAACGGTACAGAACGGACACGTCAGAGTCTCCAAAAGTCTCCAGTAACACCAAAAAAAGTCGCTAGATTTGTTGCTAGTCGCTTTTTTGAAAATGTGTCGCTGGGGGGTCTGAAAAGTCGCTAAATTTAACGACAAAGTCGCTAAGTTGGCAACACTGGGCTGGGGAGCGACCATGGAAGGCCGGTGTGCCAAAGGAGTATGGAAGGCCATACATCATCTGTAGCACATAAACTGCCTTGAGATGATGGCGGTCTTCCTGGCTCTGAGGTCTGTGGAAATGTAAATTTGAGGATCACTTTAAAATCAGCTGATTCTCTTTATCTCCCCCATCATTACACAAACTACTAAAATGATATACATTGCATTGAAAGAACATAGGAACATGGGGTGGCTCCTGGGATGTTTTCCTATCATATCCCACTGAGTTGGTGACCATTTGCTCATGATTCAATCAAAGGTCAAAACTCAAGAAGGGACAACAGGCCCTAAGTGTGAACATTTCTTTATCTCTATGATAATGAAGCGGTCTCAGTAAGGGTGAGTGAGACTTCAGGATTTGAAGAGAGTCTACTACTTCCTCTCTGTCCATTGCTTCTATTGTCACCTAAATGCTTTATTACCATTTCAAGGGACTGCCCCTTGAAATGGCTATGTATGCAATGTGTTTAGACTTCAAATCAGACTTGATGACTGCAGCGCCCGTGCAGTATGCTCTGATTTGAAGACTCTGCTATCTACAATAAAGACTACTGCTCAAGGAAATCCAAGTCTCATGGTCTTCGCTGAAAAAAGTTTCCAACAGGTCTCCCTGACCTCAGAGGCCGCCATGTTCTTGTTCAGTTGGACAACTAAAAGATTATTCAAATCTGTTCAAAACTACATTGTTACAGTATTAAACTATGACTTATTAAGAATACCTAGGGGTATTCTTATTCTAAACAAAATAACAAAATAGTGTAAGACTGGTGCCAAGATGTCCAAACCAAAAGGACATCACATCCTGGGGAACAAAGGACTCTTTCCAACATATTGAGTTTCCCCACAGAGTTTGCATCCCCATCTCAGATAGCACACCTCAAAGGATGCTGATTGCGAACTCACACCTTCACACCTGTCTCTTTCTCCCCCTCTCTTCATCTACTTCCCATCAGCTCCGAGAACCCTAAAACTCACCTATGAACTGTATTTAAGATATATTACATTCTGTGTGGACAAAGTATCTAAATATTCATGTCTGATATCATTTGAAATGTCTCAGTACGACTCACGCAATGGTCTTATCCCCACAACAGTAGAGCAGATCATAACAAAGGTTTAAGGAGTTTGGAGATATTCTGCTCGCTGCTGTGGGTGTGTCCTTCCTGGGATCTTTCATGGAAATGGCCATTTGGGCCTAAACAGGTTCAGAGTCTTTTCAATGTAAATTACATCTCCATTTGGAGGAAGTATACTTTGATTTGGGTATTTAAGGGAAGCAAGCAAAAGGTTGTTGTGTGTAGTTTTGATTGTCAGGTAAACATTTCTAAATTCTCTCATCTCTACATTATTGACTGTTTTACATGAATTGATCACTGTACTAAATTGTTTGAATTAGATATTAAATCATTGGTTTCGTTTACCTGATTAATAAATTGTTATGTTTGTATTGATTCTAAATACTCTGACTTATTGTCTTAGTAGATTATAATGCATCCGTGTTACCGCAATTCTACGACCAGGGTTAAGTGTATTTAAATAATTAAGTTGTTAAGTTGTTAAGTTGTCATAGTGGTAGTCATAACCTCTGGTCATTGCCTGTACTTTAATTAAGTTGTTATGTAGTTATATTAATAACTATATGGGGTCAGATCAAATCCCTTACGACAATCCTCCTCCTCCTACTACTACTACTGCTACTACTACTACTGCTACTACTACTACTACTGCTACTACTACTAATAATAATAATAATAAATAACTAACACGGAGCTGTGCTCTTATAACGCAGCATTTTTTTGAAGGAAATAGTTGTTTATATTTACACTTGACAAAATTGTATGTCTTGGTAAAATATTTGTGCACTTTTTGTGCAGAGTACCAGATATAATTGTTGTTTCTCTGAGAAAATCTGTAAATCCAAATCTGTTTAAAGTATTACTAAAGTAAAACGAGTAAGATCGAGTCAATATCAAAATCAACATTGTTAAAATTTGTAAAATAGTTAAACTATCTTCAGTATGTTTGGTGGTATATTGATATAGATATTGACATTATCCTGTCAGTATAAAAATAAAAATCTTTAAAAAATAAATTTACTTGAGAACCTGTGTTTAATCTAATTTAATCTAATGGAATTTATATTGCTTTTTACTTTCTTAAATTTGCAGATAACAGTGGTGGGAGAGATTAATCATAGCAGTTCATCAATATATTTTTTTTAATGATACTGATACTGTTTGTAAACAACAAAAGAGAGGCAAGATTAATATGGTTTGGGCTTTTTAAGAGAAGGCATGCAGGGTACTTTGGAGTGTTGAGGATGGAGCACCGGGCAGGAAAAGAAGAGGAAGAACAAAGAGGAGGTTTGTTTATGGATCCACATCCATCCTGGTGGTTATGGTGGAAATGCGGGTGGTTGGTGTGACAGAGGAAGACTGAAGACAGAGCAAAATGACGAATCCACTGTGGTAACCCTAATCGGGAGAAGGGAATGTTCTGGTAACCTGAAAAACGTTGTATTTCCATTAGAAAAACTTTCCTAAATAACCAAAAACAAACTTTAAAAATAATGTTCTGCAGACCAAAGACCTTTTGGGATCGTTTCGGGAACCAAAAATTGTTAGCTGGGCCCCTGTTACCGTGCAGCAGACGAGACAAACACCAATGTTCTGATCAAAGTCTTTACTGAAGCTTTATCAGAGGAAAATTCACAAGGTACAAACCTCACTGAAGAGGGGAATTAACAGGCAGAACTTACAGCGGTAAACCACACGCTGAGCAATACATACATATCTCTGGAACAGACTTTGCACGGTTGAACTTGACAAACACGAATATCCAAACGCTGCCGTACAAGCCATCCACTTGACAAAACCCAAATAACAACATTTCAACAACAATACCGGACAACAACTGAAAGCAAACACACACATTAAATAACGTCCATAATGAGGTGCGTCAGGTGCAGGTGATAACAAAATCTTGTTATCACCTGCACCTGACGCACCTCATTGTGAACAGGTGGTGAGGTGCAGAGGATCCTGGGTGACTGAGTCCAGAGGGAGGTGCCAGGTGAAACCATGACAGCCCCTAGATTTAAAAGATTTAAAAAGATTTAAATCTTTTTTTCCCTGTCTGTGAAAACCAGGCTAACAACAGAGTTTGATTTCATTTATTAATTTTACTATGATTTTAATCTTTGTCATTAGTCAATATTAAAGATATCAATGTTAAACTCTCACAGAATATTCTTTACATTATGTACAATATTTTTATGTAGAAAACAGAAAAGTCACCAAAAATTACTTCAGCTGGCTTCATATATATATATATATATTCATTCATTTATTTTATTTTAATTTATTTTATAAATTATTATTTTTTCAATTTATCATTTCTCATGATAAAGCATTTGCTTATTTTTGGGACGAGCCCCCAATTATGCTACGTCCCCCTTTATATCTGGCATCTAGGGGATATGAGAATGTAACACATGAAATAAATAAATAAAGAATGTTATAAGTAAGATGCTTATAACATCTTACGTCATAAAGGGATATGACGTTAGGCCATAGCTCACAGAGAGGGGAGCATCTATTGTGAAGAGTAGAAATACAGCCTTACTCAGAAGGCATCGTGGTGGCATGATGCCTGGGAAGAACACAGGTCACCTGTGGGAACCAGTTGTGAAAACATACTTAGACAGGCTCAGCCTAGGAAGGGGGGAGGTCACAGTGTGGAGCACCAGCTCAGATACAGGGGCTTACCTGGGAGCATCCTCAATGTGCAGCTAGGTGAACAGGCCGCTCCGCCCGTTCTGCCTGTAAGGTGCTTAGTGATGGAGGAGATGACAACCTAGTCATCCCAGAGGGGGGAAATGTTGGCGGAGTAGCGCATGAGTCGCCTAAAGAGGGGAGTAGAGCGTGATGCAAGCGATACGCCCGACCAGTCGGCCGTTCGGGTGCTAATGGTGGAGGACATGGGCCGACACTAACACGGAGGTTGTTACCGTGCGAAGGTGTTAGGACGATATCTGCCAAGGTGGCGCCTCGGGCCAGTACCCATGAGGAGGCGACTGGTGGAGTGTGCTCGAACACCAAATGGGCACGGCAGATCTTAGGATTGGTACGCGGTAATAACCGCGTCCACGATCCAGTGCGCCAACCTTTGTTTGGAGACAGCTCTCCCCTTCTACTGACTTCCAAAACAGACAAAGAGCTGGTCAGAAATCCTGAAGTTCAGAGTGCGTTTTGAGAGGAATGGAAAAAAGAGCCAGAGATGTTAATGTTTAATTGTTATTGTCCTAAAATAGTAACCTATTTTAGTTCATAAAGTCCATTGTTTGGGGGAAGGGGAGATGTGGTAATATGTAGTTGGAGAAATCGCTACGGGGGAGCCACACCTCATAAGAAGAGAGTGTTACTGTGTGAGACATCAATAAAGTTTAGTTCCTGCTATGCTGGTGATGCTTGTAAGTCACTTTGGATAAAAGTAAATTTAATTAATAAATGTAAACCTAATGGGCAGCAGTAAGTTTGGCAGTGATATGGTTAACAATGAGTCCAATTAGCCTCCTTTAATGAACCCATAGAGCTAATAAGCATCCAGAGAGCTGAGATTAATGTGGATACAACATGCACTGAATATGGGATGCGTGATTGCAAGAGAAGAACTGACACACTTATATGGGATGTCCTTTGCTTAGGCGAACTTATATTGTTTTGATCCCCTAGATATAAAGCTAAACTTGTAGTATTAGTGGCTTTATTTGGGATTCATTGCAGATTATATGCAGGTGGACATGTGGTTTCCCTGCAAGACAAAAAACAGCATTCCTATACAGAAAGCACATAACATCCATAACATACCATTAACAGATATGTTAACTATGGCTTCTTCCCTCATACATTAACACAAGAATTCACAAATATATATCGCTTGTATCTTTTATATGACAACTCTTTCACAGTTAACAACATTTACACTACTACTACAATGCGAACATTAATCATCAACAAACTGATAAACATATATAATATAGATAACTTTAATATATGCTAATAGCACATTAGCGCTAACAATAACAAGCATAACAAAACAAACACATCAGAAATGATGGATCTAGCCAATGAGAGCTGAGAATAGGCTGCACACTGACTACCTCATCATCAGAGACATTCCGCAAAGTGTTGTTCACAATATTGTTTTTTAAAATACTTGTGACCTTTTTTGTGTTTGTTGGTTTGTGCTTGATTTGTGGAGTTATCAAGAATGTGAAATGTATGCATAGCTGATGTTCTTGAAGCAACACAAAAAGGCACAAAATAATACTAATAAAGTAATATAAATACATTATTTTATTTAAATCTTTTTTTCTGAACAACATATGTACCACTCCATCATTTTAATTGCTTATTTAGGAAATTTGCTCTGTGCGTGTATGGCTTCAGACACGAGAAACCCATGTGAGTTATTCTGCTGAGTCTGTAAGTAGTGGATTAATATGTTTCTTCTGGCTCATTTCTTCCACTGTGTTTAATATCTAATCCCCAGTTGTCCTTAGCTGTCATACGCTTTGTTCTCAAACTCACAGTATCCCAGTTAATGAAATTTCTATTGCAGCTATGAATCAAAAGGTTGTACTGATCACTGGTTGTTCTTCTGGCATTGGATTGGCACTTGCTGTTCGAATTGCTAAAGACGAGAAGAAGAGGTTTATGGGTAAGGACAGTACGTATATTTTTCTATATTAATATAAATTAAAATTTTATTTATATATCTGTAATTAAAGTTACATTTTTCAGAATCATTACTCCAGTTTTCAGTGTCACATGACCCTTCAAAAATCATTCTAATATTCTGAATTATTATCAGTGCTGGAAACAGTTGTGCTGCTAAATATTTTTTGGAACCTGTAATACTTTTTTTAGGATTTTTTATCAATAACAGATTATAAAGAACAGCATTTATCTAAAATAGAAAGGTTTTATAACAATATACACTGCTATTTAAAATTTTGGGGTCAGTACACTTTTATTTTTCTTTATTGGAAAGTAATTAATACTTTTATTCATCAAGGACAAATTAATAATAAGTGATGGCATAGATTTACATTGTTAGAAAAGATTTATATTTTGAATAAATGCTGTTCTTTTTATTTGTTATTCATCAAAGAATCCTAAAAAAAGGATTGTAGGTTAAAAAACATTGATAAAACTAAGAATAAATCAGCATATTAAAATGATTTCTGAAGGATCATGTGACACTTAAGACTGGAGTAACATCTGATGAAAATTCAGCTTTGCATCACAGGAATAAATGATACTTTTAAATATATTAATATAAAAACCATTATTTTTATATTGTAAAAACATTTTGCAATATTACTGTTTTTTCTTTATTTTTGATCAAATAAATGCAGTCTTTATGAGCTTAAGAGACTTCTTTAAAAACATTTCAAGTCTTACTGATCCCAAATGTTTGAGCAGCAGTGTATGTACATACATACATACATACACAGTCATGTAAAAAAAAATAGGACACTCCATGAAAACCTGTGTTTTTTTAACATGGTTAAACATGGTGGACATTTGATCTTTATTTTACCAATATTAGGAGATTCAAGTAATATAACTAAACAAATAAAACCAAAGAAGTATTTTTAAAATGATCTATAAAATGTAAATAATAAAAAAATACTTGTGAGGATAAAGTAAGGACACCCCCACATTTATTTGTACTTAAAATGGCTAAAATTACCTATATGTGTATCACATCAGGTTCAAATTATTAGAACATTGTATAAAGCATTTTGAAGGAGGCTTGTCTTATTTAAACCACAGACATTTAGTTTGGTTTGCTCTTAGTTGTTGAAGTGAGAGGTATCACCAGAGCTCAAAAGAGCTCTCTGAGGCCTTCAGAAAGAAGATTATTAAGGCTTATGAGTCTGGTAAGGGATATAAAAAGATCTCAAAATAATTTGTAATAAGCCATTCCACTGTCAGGAAAATCATTTACATGAGGAGAACATTTAAAACAACTGCAAGCTCTTGCTACAGTTGATATCAAAGTGAGTCTACAATCAGAAAGAGACTTCATAACTTAAATTATCATGGGAGGGCAATTATCATCCATGGGCAAGATAACACAGACAATTAACACTGAGTGCATGGGGAAGATACAGGGGATACCGTGACAGTCCTCCCCCACTTGGAAGGAGGGACCTTGCGTCGCAAAAGGACTAAAAGAGGAGGGAGGGGACCTTGAAGGTGGGAGGAGCCATGTGGAAGCCAGAGGAAAGGAGGAGCCTGAAAGAGCCAGAGGGACGGAGCGCTGAGACGAAGTCTGAGACGTGGAGTCCCAAAGCAACGGATGGTCGACAACTGACCTAGGCGCAGCCGGAGGGACGAGGGATCCCAGTGGAGGCAGTGGGATGACATCTGTCACCTTGGGACTCCACTTCTTCAGAGCAGCATTCCACGCTGGAGTCTACAGCGGAAGCAATGGTGGAGGAAGGGCTGACAACACCAGGGGGCTGACTGACTGAGACGGAGCTGGTGGAAGGGCAGCCCAGGGCGAAGACAGAGAGCCGAAGAGCCAGGGTGGAGCCGAGGTGCTGGAGGGCCAAGGCGGAGCCGACGGCTCAAGCAACAGGGATCTGGAAGATGGTGGTGGAGCCGGTGAGACGGTGGATGAAGGTGGAGCTGAAGGGAAGAGAAGCCTGACAGAGCAAGAGGGACGGAGCACCGAGACCGAGAGAAGTCAGAGAAGTGGAGTCCCGAGGCGATGGATGGTCGACGACTAACCAAGGCGGAGCTGATGGGTCGAAGGGCCGAGGTTAAGTCCAGGACTCTGAGGCTGGAGGCGGAGACAGAGGATCCTCACGCCTAGGAGTAACTAGGACCTGGAAGGGCCAGGGCAAATCAGAACGCCCAAATAGCGCAAACTGAGAATGAGCTGAGGGACAAAGAGGGACCAGTGAAGACAGGGCAGAAGGCCAGGTTGACAAAAACAGAGGGGGCGGGAGGCTGGGTGGGTGATTGGAACTCTGGGGCAACCATCTTGACTGTGGTTGAACTCACCCTCAATGCTCTCATAATCCATCATCACTCCCTCGGGCACAAGCGATGTTGCTGGCTCACACATCTGGTCAGCCGTCATTAGAGGCTCAGGCTCTGGCGTGACGATCAGCAAAACTGAAATCAAAATCAGCAAAACAGAAATCAAAATGGCTGACTCGAGGTGCAAGGGGTGATGTCCATGAGGGAAGATACAGGGGAAACTGTGACAATTTTATGTTGAGGAAAGCTTTCTAGATAGCTGGCAACAGGAAACATCTCACTGAAGTTATTTTAGCCCATAGGGGAAACACTAGCTATTAGGTTAGGTCATAGAGTGTCCCAACTTTTGCCTCAGTTAAAATATACATTCATGTTTATTCCTTTTGTTTAAAAAGTGAAAACACACGCATGCACGCACGCACGCACGCACGCACGCACGCACACACACACACACACACATATATATATTGTGAGTGTACAGCTTGAATAACAGTGTAAATTTCCTGTCCCCTCAAAATAACTCACACGCAGCCATTAATGTCTGACCTGATGGCCACAAAAGTGAGTACACCCATAAGTGAAAATGGAAAATTTCCAAATTGGTCCCAAAGTGTCAATATTTTGTGTGGCCACCATTACTTTCTAGCACTGCCTTAACTCTCTTGGGATTGGAGTTCACCAGAGCTTCACAGGTTAACCCTGGAGTCCTCTTCCACTCCTCCATGACGACATTACAGAGCTGGTGGATGTTAGAGACCTTGTGCTCCTCCACCTTCTGTTTGAGGATGCCCCACAGATGCTCAATAGGGTTTAGATCTGGAGACATGCTTGGTCAGTCCATCACCTTTACCCTCTTTAGCAAGGCAGTGGTCATCATGTTGGAATACTGCCCTGCGGCCCAGTCTGCTTCGGTATGTCACAGTACATGTTGGCATTCATGGTTCCCACAATAAACTGTAGCTCCCCAGTGCTGGGAGCACTCATGCAGCCCCAGACCATGACACTCTCACCACCATGCTTGACTGTAAGCTAGACACACTTGTCTTTGTCACCTGGTTGCCACCACACACGCTTGACACCATCTGAACCATATAATTTCATCTTGGTCTCATTAGACCACAGGACATGGTTCCAGTAATCCATGTCCTTAGTCTGCTTGTCTTCAGCAAACTCATTGTAGGCTTTTCTTGTGCATCATCTTTAAAAGATGCTTCCTTCTGGGAAGACAGCCATGTAGACCAATTTGATGCAGTGTGGCGTATGGTCTAAGCACTGACAGACTGACCCGCCACCCCTTCAACCTCTGCAGCAATGCTGGCAGCACTCATACGTCTATTTACCAAACACAACCTCTGGATATGACGATGAGCATGTGAATTCAACTTGTTTGGTCAACCATGGCAAGGCTTTTTCTGAGTGGAACCTGTTCTGTGAAACCGCTGTATGGTCTTGGCCACCGTGCTGCAACTCAGTTTCAGGGTCTTGGCAATCTTCTTATTGCCTACACCATCTTTATGTAGAGCAACAATTCTTTTTTTGCAGATCTTTGCCATGAGGTGCCATGTTGAACTTCGAGTGATCAGGATGTGAGATGGACCAAATTTAACACTGCTCCCCATTCACACCTGAGACCTTGTAACACTAACAAGTTACATGGCATTGGGGAGAGAAAATGGCTAATTGGGCCCAATTTGGACATTTTCACCTAGGGGTGTATTTACTTTTGTGGCCAGGTGTTTAGACATTAATGGCTGTTTGTTGAGTTATTTTGAGGGGACAGCAAATTTACACTGTTAGACAAGCTGTACACTCACTACTTTACATTGTAGCAAAGTGTCATTTGTTCAGTGTTGTCACATGAAAAGATATAATAAAATAATTACAAAAATGTGAGGGGTGTACTCACTTCTGTGAGATACTATATATATATGTGTGTGTGTGTGTGTGTGTGTGTGTGTGTGTGTGTTCAACAGTGTAAATCTGCTTTCCCCTCAAAATAATTCAATAACAAAATAACTTAGCCATTAATGTCTAAATCACTATAGACACACACACACACACACACAACACACACACACACACACACACACACACACACACACACACACACATATATATATAGACACACACACACAAATATATACACACTCACACAAACACACACATGTTTGCACTTATGAGAGTTATGTTTTAACTTGCCAGTGTATGCCACCATGAGGAACCTGGCTAAAGGAGTGGCTCTGGTGGAAGCCGCAGGTCGCACTTTGGGCCGCACATTGGAGATCAAGCAGCTGGATGTGTGTGATGAGATGTCTATCAAAGCATGTGTGGACAGTCTGCCCATGCGCAGGGTCGACATTCTAAGTTAGTGCAGCTTCCTTTACCTTTTCCCTTTGTAACTCCTACATCAAAATAATGTTGTATTATCATTACCACATTTTTATATCAGTGCACTAAAACCTGCTGCTTCAGTAATAAAATGGTGAAAAGTAGGACCAGAGTGGGACTCATTTGCAGCCCTGGAGTTCCATGCCTTAGACCGTCTCAATTTAGTTTAGCACTGTTCTTGTAATTCATTGTGTTTTTTAAAAATATCATTTCCAATTCAGTGCTAATACAGTAGCCTAAGTGTAGCCTAAATGTCTTAAGATTTGAATCCATTCAAATGAAATTCTGAATTTAAATTAATGTGCATCGATTTGTACAAATGGAGACATATATGTGAATACACATGTTTTATTTTGTATTAATATACCATAATTTGCGCATGCAAAAAAGAAGATGTACATTTGTGGATCAGGCGACATGCATGCATTTATCTCATTCTGTTCCTTTGGATTTTAAGAGGTTTCAATGTGGTTTGCATTGCACAATCCACATATAGCTGTGTTTGCCTAAGAAAAGCAGTTACCACTAGATGGCAGTAGTACAGAGTTTGAGATTGTTGTTGGAAATAATACTCCTTTAAACTGCCAAACTTACTGGATAAATACCAATTTAATCTACTAGTTAAGTAAGCCTGTAGATCTGACTGGTACTTACCCATCCAGCCTGACAGTTTAAAAGAGTGTTATCCATTTTTCTCTTGGAAAAAAATGTCCAGCCTTGAATAGGACAGCAACCATATTTCAACCCAGTGGCATGACAACACAACAAAAAAACAGACCAGCCTACCGGGAATTCTCCCAGTGCTGCCGATTAGCCAATCCGGGCCTGGTGAAAAGTATATTTTCTCTTTTTATAGTAAGCCCTGACCAACAACAAATTTTAGATATACACAAAAGGTATGCCTATTATGCAAACGATTAGTGCCACCGCAATGCTGTGAAAGCAAAAAGTCATTTGTGAACTTATCAGCATGTGGCGTTTTGGGGAATTTTGCATTGTAATATTTTGAATTGTCACAGATGAAATACTAAAATAAATGTACAATAGAAAAATAAAAGGCAAAAAACGTCTAGGTTACTACGTAACCCTGGTTCCCTGAGAGGGAACGAGACGCTGCGTGCCAAGCTGCACGTCACGGGCGGGGTGACGTCAGGACCAGGAAGTGAATAAAGGGACCCTGGGACGGTAACACATTACCTTAATTGCCGAAGCTGCGCCCAGGGATGCAGGGAGTATGGCAGAGAGATGCAGCATCTCATTCCCTCTCAGGTAACCAGGGTTACGTAGTAACCTAGACATTCCCTTTCAAGGGAACTCTTTGGGACGCTATGGGAACGATATCCCAACGCCGCCATAAAAGCAAGTCCCTGGCTAGTGTGAATCCGTAGAGCACGACTAGGGGACAAGCACACGAGATCCTGGCGTAGCAGCCAGGTCCAAATCATAAAAACGCACAAAGATAAGCGTCGACAACCAGCCAGCCGCGTTACACACTTCTTCAAGTGTAGCCCCTGACCCTAAGGCCTTAGAGGCAGCCATACCCCGGGTAGAATGCGCTCTGACAGTAAGTGGAGACGACTGTCCAGAGGCTTGGTAAGCAAGTGCGACAGCCTCGACTATCCACTTGCTAAGGGTTTGTTTGGTCGCTGGCAGACCCTTGCTGTGCGACCCAAAACACACAAACAACTGCTCGGTCCTTCTCCACGGAGCAGTCCTGTGAACATAAGTGCTCGCACTGGACACACCAAATTAGACTTCTCCTGGTCCGAATCCCTGAAGGGGGGAGGACTGAAAGCCTGCAACGTAATGGGCCTCGGCACATTGGTAGGTACTTTAGGCACATAACCCTGCCTTGGGTAAAGAAAAGCCTTAACCATGCCTGGTGCAAATTCCAGGCATGAATGAGAAATCGAAAGAGCTTGAAGATCACCAACTCTCTTCAAAGAATAAATCGCCAACAAGAACATTGTCTTGATGGTGAGAAATTTGGCCGAGACAGCCTCAATGGGTTCGAACGGTGCACCCGACAACCCTTCTAGTACCACCGTCAGATCCCAAGCTGGGACTCTGGCACGCAATGCTGGCCTCAGCCTCAGTGCGCCATGGAGGAAGCGTATCACCAGCGGGTCCCGACCCAGAGACTGGCCATTGACAGGAATATGATAGGCAGAGATGGCTGCCACATAAACCTTAAGAGTCGAGGGCATAAGCCCCGAGGCAAAACGGTCTTGCAAGAACTCGAGTACTGTGCTGACAGGACAGTTAGCTGGATCTTGCCTATGACCTAAGCACCAGGAAGTAAAGACTTCCCATTTCGATGCATACAGCTTCCTCGTGGAGGGAGCTCTGGAGCTCAGAATGGTGTCTACGACCTCAGTTGAGAGACCCGTCTGGATGAGTCGGACCCCCTCAGAGGCCAGACCCACAGTTTCCACCTCTCTGGGCAAGGGTGAAAGATGGAGCCCTGCGCTTGAGACAGTAGATCCCTCCTGTAAGCCACAAGTAACAGGCGTACCCTGTTCCGGCGCACTTTCTCCAGAACTCCCGGGAGCAGAGCGAATGGGGGAAAAGCATACAGGCGCGTGGCCACGGCTGTACCAGAGCATCCAGAGTGCCAGCCGGGAGCGGAGTGAGTGAAGTGGTAAGGCCTCACGGCCAAACACAACGACTTCCAGAGCACCCAATCCCGTCCTCGGGCCTATCGGTCAGATCCATTCGCAATCCTCCCGACGGATTGCGCCGTTCTGCCTCGGCAGGAACGGGGCTAACACGGCGGGAAACGGCACACAGAAATCGTGTGTAACCTTGCCTATGATATAACGCGGACAGGGAGGAACACAAGACTTAGAGGATTGCATTTCTTAGAAAAGTTTGCCAAACAAACAGACATACACAGCTGAAGGCACAAAAGCTAATGTGTTAGTGTCCCAGGGTCCCTTTATACACTTCCAGGTCCTGACGTCACCCCGCCCGTGACGTGCAGCTTGCCATTCGGCGTTGTTGACATACGTGCTTCAGACGCATTAACGCAAAGGCGTTCCCATAGCGTCCCAAACGCTGACGCAGCGTAGAGTTCCCTTGAAAGGGAAGCACAATTACAACCTTGATGTTGTAATTTCCAAATCCATATTTCCCATCTTTTTTATAGGAAACAAAACAAAGCAGGAGTTTTTGACATTCAGAATAACCCTAACATAATAGTCACTAGGAGGAACTTACATGCACATATCACAGGGTGTATTAAATAAAGAAAACTTTTTAAACATGATTAGTAATGTGTGTGTATTTGATGAAAAAAACTCCTAATATTACCCTAATCATCCTAATCCTAAAAAAATTCTAACCCCATGCTCCCCTTATAACCTTTATCATTGCAATTACTCTTTCGAGGGTACTCGCACTGCATTTCTATAGTGAAACTTTGGGAATGCCTCTGTGTGATTGCGTCTGAAGCACACTTGTCAAGCCATTGAATAAAATCACGTGGCTCCGGGGTGACGGGACCAGGAAGTATAAAGTGCTCACAGAACAAGCATATTTAGCTTTTGTGTCTTTAGCAGTGCGTTGTGGCTGTCTGTTCGCTTGAATTATGTTTTTCAAAAAGGATGCTGATTGCGAACTCACACCTTCACATCTCTCTTTCTCCCCCTCTCTTCATCTACTTCCCCTTAGCTCAGAGATCCCCAAAACTCATCAATGAACTGTATTTAAGATATACCACATTCTGTGTGATCAAAATATCTAAATATTCATGTCTCATATCATTTGAAATGTCTCAGTGCGACTTACACAATGGTCTTATCCCCACAACAGTAGAGCAGATCATAACAAAGGTTTAAGGAGTTTGGAGATATTCTGCTCACTGTTGTGGGTGTGTCCTTCCTGGGCTCTTTCATGGAAATGGCCATTTGGGCCTGATCAGGTTCAGAGTCTTTTCTATGTAAATTACATCTCCATTTGGAGGAAGTATACTTTGATTTGGGTATTTAAGGGAAGCAAGCAAAAGGTTCTGGGAGTCTGTAAACGGATCTCCCGCACATTCGCTGTGCGTAGTTCTTATAGTCGGAATCTGCAACCAGATCTCCCACACAATAGCCGTGTGTAATTCTTCATTATCAGGTAAACATTTCTAAATTCTCTCATCTCTGCATTATTGACTGTTTCACATGAATTGATCACTTTACTAAATTGTTTGAATTAGATATTGAATCACTGCTGTCGTTTACCTGTTTTAATAAATTGTTATGTTTGTATCCATTCTAAATACTATGAATTATTGGCTTAGTAGACTATGATGCATCCGTGTTACCGCAATACTACGACCAGGATTAAGTATATTGAAATAATTAAGTTGTTATGCAGTCGGATTTTGTGTATCCTCTGTTTAGGCAGAGAAGAGTTTTGTGTATCCTCTGTTTAGTCGGAGAAGAGTTTTGTGTATCCTCTGTTTAGTCAGAGAAGAGTTTTGTGTATCCTCTGTTTAGTCAGAGAAGAGTTTGATTGTATGGGGCTACATGGGCACCTTTTAATGATAGTAAGCGGGAGCTACATTGTTAAATTGCTTTAGCCATAACCTCTGATTATCTAAATTACTTAACTTTAACTAAGTTGTTATGCAATTGCATTATATGGGCGATTGTATGGGGCTACATGGGTACCTTTTAACAATAGTAAGCGGGAGCTACATTGTTAAATTGCTTTAGCCATAACCTCTGGTTATACGGTCGAGTTTGTGATCGTGGGCCCGCACACGGCCGGTGCGAGGACCCTGTGCGACATTGAGAACCTTGGTGTACTAGTCCAATAATAATAGTGAGTTGAATAGAATGACATTTAGCTAAATTTAAGAATCTTAACTTAACCTTTACAAGGTTTTATCTTTTGGAGTCAGATAAAATCGAGGAATAAAAAGTAAAGAATAAGCGCAGGAAAAGCCCGAGCGTGCTGAAACCTTCGCCATTACCACTGGACTCCTACGTTGGGCCAGTGGGTGGTTTTTGGGTGGCTTTTCCCATCCAGCCTTACAGTCTGCTCTTACTCCAGAACAGGAAGCACACAGCACGGTTTCCTTCACCCGGAGTGGGAGCCTGGTGCTCCAGCTCTAAGGAGGTGGTCATGCTGAGCATGGATGCAGGTAAGAGAGACAAGACAAACAGTTTTGTCCTCCATGTATGATGTGGAATCTGACAGGGCCAAATTGTTGGATCATACCTGTGGAATTGTAAAACTATACCCATATCAGTGAAAAACACCCAGACATGCCGGCGGGTAACTCCAACGGCTCCAAAGAGTCTGTCCCTCTAACAGGTTTAAAAACTTCTGATGCTAGCCAGGAGAGACTCCCCAAGCTTTAAATGAATACCATAGACACAGGGGATAATTAATCTCATCCCCCCATGTGAGCATCATAAACTGAGATCTCTAGAAATTCCCTAGGAAAAGCCTTGGCCCTTTTGTATTTCACCGAAAGTGTTGAAACATTGTGTAAAGCATAAATAAAAACAGAATACAATGGCTTGCAAAATCTTTTTACCCATATTTAACTGAATACATAACTGTTACGATGAATGATGCAGGCAGGAACAGGCAAGGAGGCAGCGGATCCAAATGCAGTTCTTTAATAAACAGAAAACCAGGAACAGAAAAATAAAACAAACCATCTTGACCATGACAGGGAACTCAGGGACGGCCATCTTGACCATGGCAGGGAACTCAGGGATTCCATCTTGACCGGACTTGGGAACTCAGGATCTGCAAAAGGCTCTGGAGAGCAAAGGGTCACCACAGTTGAGCACGATGACTCTGGGGTGAGCACTGGACTCGGGACCCCCAGACTCGGGACCATTGGGACGACCGGACTAGGACCACCGGACTTGAAACCATTGGAGTGACCGGACTCGGGACCACTGAACTCGGGACCACTTGACTTGGGACCGCTGAAGAGACCGGACTCGGGACCACCGGACTTGGGACCACTGGGACGACCGTACTCTGGACCACCAGACTTGGGACCACTGGGACGACCGGACTCTGGAGCACCGGACTTGGGATATGCTCTTCGGCAACCCTGAAAGTAAAGGGGGACCCGACCACCTGCACAGCGTAATCCACCATTTGTTGGAGCGACCCTCGAGGACCATCACAGATTAAGATAGATTGGAGTGGTTGATTTAGTCCAAAAATAATAAAAAGTCAATGTGTACGTAATCCGGTGGATTGCAAAAATTTCAAAAAAAGGTCTAAAAAGTCCTAAATGTGGTCCTCGAGGGACCGCTTACCTTGGTGCATGCCAACAAGGGGTTACTGCTGGATCCATTGGTGGTCAGACATTCTGTTACAAATAATGATGCAGGCAGGAACAGGCAATGAGGCATTAGAGCCAAATGCAGTTCTTTAATAAACAGAAAACAGAAAACCAGGAACAGACATCATTTTGTAAAGGATGATGGGCTCAGGAACACTTCGGAAAACCATTGTCAGTTAACACAGTTTGTTGCAAGTTATCTACAAGTGCAAGTTAAAACTTTACCATGCAAAGCAAAAGCTAGCTGAAGTGCCATCTGGGTGCCATGGTCATCTGATGCTGGGATGATGGTCTCTGTGGTCGAGAGGCGATTGGCAGAGATCTTGATGTGTTCTCAGTAGGACATTCTGGAGGGTTGCAGGTTTCTCATGTCACATAGTGAAAGGGAATCTGTGTCATTTTTGGGCAGTGTTCAGAGGCAGAATGGATTTTTACAGTAATTTTGAAGACTGACCTGTGCTTCAGTGGATGGCAGAGTTCTGCAGTTGTCGAGTTGTTGTGGTATGGGGCAGGCCATAATGCTTAAGTGGTGACACACAATTCAATGCCATTTTGTTGCCTAAAGCAGGCCTGTTGAGGCTGCTGGTAATCTGCTTTTGAAAGTACCCCATGGCTGGAGGTGATCCTCAGCAGGTGATTTGTTTATATGTGGTCACGCCAGGCAGTATTCACAGCAAAAGTCTTTGTTTGGCGGGTAGGCATGTTTGACTGGCAAACTGTTACAACAGGCATGTTGTAACATTTTCTGGCCAGCTTGATGAGGTTTCTGGGGCTACACCATGTGTCTGCATGTGTCCTCTGGATGGGTTTCTGCCCTCTAACTCTCTGTGCTTGCTGGCTGGTGATGCTTAAGCAGTGGGCTCTCACCCCCCTCATGCAGCTTGGGACCTTTGGCTGGGGAAGCCTCTGATGGTCAAGGGAATTTTTAAGTGGTGTATTCCCCTGTCTGTTCATTTGCAGTTTATCTTGAGCTGGTGTTTGGGCTGCAGATGACCTTCACAGGCTTTGGCCGTGGCATGACGTTGTGTACTTCTGCCTAGTTTGTTATTAAGAGAGCTTTTGCCTGCTGGAAGTTCTGAGCGGTGTAGCGAAACTAGGACGGTGTTATTTAAACACTGTTCTGTTTCAGGGAATAATTATTTGTGGCTCAATGGAAATACTTACAGATAAAGATTATTAACTTTACGTATTTTGTAGCATTACCTGGTGCAGTAAAAGTAACAATGGTGGCCTCTAGAGCACTCGTCTGCCGAGTGTTCAACCAATTGTGTGCTAACTTTTAATGAACACGTTATTCTTCTGGCCTTGATGAATAACGGTCCGTGCCCAATACAGCAATACTACAGAGCCGGTAATAGTATCGCACAGTTTAAGGGATGTGTTATGAGCATTAAGCAGAGACAATCATGGGTGAATACAAATGAATATTTATTGACTAAGCTACTGAAATACGATATCGATAACCTAATATAAAACACATACACATTCACACGCATACAAGAGAAAGCATAGAAAAATCAGCAGAACACTTCTGGAAAAACTTTTCTCTACAAAAGTTCACCTTGGTAGTCAAGGGGCAATGCTTAAGCGCTGTTGAATGGTGATAACTAGGATACTTGCATTGAACGGTTGCGTCGGCAAGAATCCTGGTGCGCGGAGAGAAAGAGAGAGAGTGTCCCAGTGGATTCGCGAAGTCCGTTCTGAAAGCGAAGTTTCACGAGAAGTGTCGAAGTCTGCCGAAGTAAGATTGCCGAAAAGTCTGTCCTGAAGAAAGGGCAGGTCCCACGGAGGTTGGATAGATTCCAAGGTTGTGAGCAACGAGTTGTCCGCTGCATGTCGGTCTTAAAGACACAGCTACCACGCCTCCGTTAGGTCACTTTGGCCAATGACGAGGGGCCGTTAGTGCGCGGGAGAAAGTTTCTTTGTTTCTCCCCGTGACTCTGATTTACACAGGTATGGCAATATGTCCTCTTTGCACCGAACACATAAACTTATTGTAAAGTGAGTATGATGCACGCCATGACTATGTACTGTGCATCATTATGTAGAGACTTGGCCGGGCCAAATGTTGGATTTCTTTAAGGGATCATAAAGTTAGACAACAAACAACAAATTCCTGGGGGGGGAGTCCACAACAGAACCCCTTTTGGCTTATGTAACTGTTCAATGCAAGTAATTCAATTCAATTTTATTTGTATAGCGCTTTTTACAAAGGACATTGTATCAAAGCAGCTTTACATGTAATCACAAGTATCACAATTCAACAGCGCTAAAGCATTGCTCCTTGGCCACCAAGGTGAATTTTTGTAGAGAAAACCTGGTGGTTTGTGTTCTGCTGATTTAATGTGCCACTCTTTACTCTTTACTCTAATTTTTCTATACTTTCTCTTGTATGCGTGTGAATGTGTATGTGTTTATGTTAGTTAATCGATATCGTATTTCAGTAGCTTAGTCGATAAATATTCATTTGTATTCACTCATGATTGTCTCTGCTTAATGCTCACAACACATCCCTTAAACTGTGCGATACTGTTACGGGCTCTGTAGTATTACTGTATTGGGCATGGACCGTTGTTAATCAAGGCCAGAAGAATAATGCGTTTATTGCACTAGATAATGCTACAAAATTCATATATAGTTAATAATCTTTATCTGTAAGTATTTCCATTTAAGCCACAAATAATTATAACCTGAAACTGAACCGTGTTTTAAATAACACAGTCCTAGTTTCACTACATAACTAGTGGAGATGCTGTTTAAATAACACTTTCCCCACAGAATCAGTACAATTATTAAGGAAATAATTTGTGGATCATTGTGATACCACACACGAGAGAGAGGTGAAGTAGGAACACTGGTTATTCATTCATCTGCCATGAAATAACAGTTAACCTTCAACAGTAATGAAATGCATGAACTAATTATGGTAGGTCATTAAGTGACAATGGAGGAATACACACACACACACACACACACACACACACATATATATATATACAAATTGGGCAGTTTATTCCTGCTCATCCTAGAGAGTCTCTTTGAGGTGTTTGGAATGTTCTTCTCTAGCCCTCTCTGCCAATCTCCAGGGGGGCCTGGAGAATCTCAGGGAGTTGAGCTGGGGGTCACCCTCTCTGGGGAAGGCCAGAGCGGTGCCATAACTGTCCTACTGAGTTAAATAACAACCGGCAGGTTATCACTTAACCCAGACTTTCTGGAGCCAAAAGGGGTTCTGTTGTGCACTCCCCCCCTAGGAATTAGCAGTTTGTTGTCTAACTTTATGATCCCTTAAAGAAATCCAACATTTGGCCCAGCCAAGTCTCTACAGCGGGGTCTTGAGAAGGTGTCTTGAAACTTTTCTATCTCCTCCTGTGGCTCCTGGACCTCTTAATTCGTTATTGCTTGAAGGTCCTGGGGATCCAGCCGGCCTTGGCAGTTCTGTGCACAATCCTGGTCACATATCCGTCACTCAGCTTTGACTGGACAGTAAGGTCATGGCAAAGGTGCTAATGATCCTGGTTGGTTATCTATGGTTATAGCTCTGTACTGGATCATGTGCTGTTGGCCATCTCAGGTTGCACTTAAATGTGCCAACATCTGACTGATACAGACAAATTTGGGTTTTGCCCAAAATTGCTTTTTATGTGCCAGCTGAAATGGCTGCCACACCAATAGTGAGCCACTGCACACAGCACTGCAGGACAGCACTTAAGTGTGCCATCGACCAGGAGAGGATGGAACATAACAAGATCTGGTGCATAATCTAAGATGTCTGTTTCCCGCTGCTAGACTACTACACTGTGAACAACATTTGTCATTTGTTCCTCTTTTTAAAACTGGATTATTTCCAAAAACTGGATTACCTTAAGGAATATATCGACACGCATTAAAAAAAGCAAAGGCAACCTCACTCCAAACTCCAAGAGACCCCGTCCCGATTCACTTTCCCTTACAGGTGCAACACCTTCCACATCGCCTAAATCACCAAGCTAAACAAAGAACAAAAAGACACTCTCACCAAAGAAAATATTGTTTTTAAGGACTTCGTTCACACTATTACTATTCAACTCACCTCTATTGTTACACAAAACAGAGACATGAAAGAGAGCATTCTGGACTTACAATTGTGTAGTATGAGGGACAATTTAGTTTTCACAGGTGTTCCGGAAAACACCAGACTACCCTGAAAAATCAGTTAAGGACTTTATAATAAAAAAACTCAAGATTTAAGATTCAAGATTTTATTTGTCACACATACAGATATATAAAGTATATAACTTGTGAATACAAATGAAATCTGGCCAACTCCGTAGACTGTGTAAAAATGTAAAAGTATAAATGCAACTAAATATGAAAGATGTATATACATCCACATAGTCTAAGATAAAACTAAATAAAAAGACAAAACGTATAACTTAGAACAGAGGTTCTCAACCTTTTGAAACTAAAGCCTCCCCCAAGCCTCCGCTATCATGTAGCACGACCCCCCCTCCCCCAAGGAGGAGACAGGTATAATGATAATCTGAATAAAATCTATCTATATAAATACTTTTCATAATGTTTATGAACGTTTATAGTTTTTTATAACTTTTATAACCTATACAAAAGGACAAAAAGCTAGATAGTTATGGAACATGTGCTAAAATGTTTCTGAACGGTATAACTACTCTAAACAAGAGTAGCCTATAGGTTGTTCGGTGTAAACCCTAAATAATCTATAAATACTATTTTATGTGTACATGTTGCATTTAATTTGTTTGTTACATTCTACAAGCATTCGCATACTATCCACCCTAAATAATATTTAATAATGTTTAGTGTGGATACTATGCGAATTGGGAAGGAGGTCTGTGTCTCATTGGTCATGACATGTTTACTTCAACCTGCACTTGCTTCTTTTTACAAGCACAATTCGCGCTTCAATCATGAACAGCGAGAGCCTCATGTCATCCTCCATCTGGGTATGTGTGCTGAACTTATGCGGACACACGCATACTTTGAGGGAGAGGAAAGATTTGTGACTGCGATAAACACATTTTCAGTGAGCGCATCTGAGGGCGCACAGAGAGAATTCCTTAGCAGTGCGCCAAGGAAATCTGCGACTGCGAGTATAGAGGTTTGTGCTCATACATTAATATTAACGTGTTTTTGCTCTACAATAACACACTCTCTACATTTTTCAGTGATATAACGCCATAGAAAATGTATTAGGAGGTAGAGGAAACGCTGCGTTTTATTTACATTCTACTTGAAATGCAATAAAATACATTCAGCAGTGCAAGTAATGTGCAATGTACAAATGTATTGTGTAGTGTGTTACTGGTAACATCACATGACTAGAGTTCTAAAGTGCAGTGTGGGAAAGAAGCCTGAGGGAAGAAGCATCTCCTATTTGCAACAGGCAGAATAGTGTGCCCCTGGTGTGCCCCTGGTGTGCCTCAGGGGTCAGTCCTTGGGCCACTTCTCTTCTCAGTTTACATGACCACCTTGGGATCAGTCATCCAGAAACATGGCTTCTCCTATCACTGCTATGCTAATGACACCCAACTCTATTTTTCATATGAACCAGATGATCAGACAGTAGCTGCTCGCATCTCTGCATGCCTTAACAAGTGGATGTAGGATCATCACTTGCAGTTAAACAGAACTGCTTATGATCCCCTCCTGTCCAGCTATCCAGCACAATCTCTCTATTCAGCCACAGACCTTGGGGTAATTATAGACGACCAGCTAAAACCGAAATCCTGCTTAAACACCTCTTCCTTTCTTTTTTATTAAAACATTCTGTTTTGCACATATGGACAAAATCCCAATAAAATATTATAAACATTAACTAACAAACAGTCTATACTTTATGTGGTCTGTGCTGTAATTATTTTATTAAAATATCTTGTAATATCCGCATGATGCAATTAACCACATAAATCAGCATATTTTCATTTCTAAAATTTGCTATTATTGGTTATTAATGATACATTTTATTTTTTGTTTACTTGCATATGCTTTGAAAAGTTTTACTACTTTAACCATGGTTTTACCATTGTAAAACCACATTTTTTTACAGAACATGCATCAATATGAAGTTTTTGATAAGTTAAACTTATTTGCATTAAATTTATGCATTTTATTGTAGAGGTTTATTTTTAGAGTTTTGGTGTTTGTGACATAAAACAGAACCATACCGTGTCTAAAAACACTGTATGAGAAGCTTTAACACGCAATGACCAATGACAATTTATTCGACCAAGACTTTTCTCATCTACTAATGTTTAGTCGACGTAGATAGGATGAGGATTACCGGAAAAAGCACCCCATCTGACGAACATACATCAGCCATGTGTTCAGCTGCTCACTTCCTGATTTTTACGTCATCTGCAGTTTCTTAAAGAGTCCACTAGATAGCGGTTCCACTTCAAAAAGGAACTAAAATACTATTTAATTGTCACGGACACGCCAGGCTCTCAAACCACCCTATCACAGCGATCACCTTCACCTGAGTTCTAATCATCATCACCTGTTCACCATCACCGCACAAGCTTTAAAAGACACTCTCACACATTCAGTCACCATCCAGTCTCATGAATGTTACCCGGACTTACTTACCTGCGATTACTAGTGTTTGGATTATTCCCTCGTTGAGTCTCCAGTGTTCATCCTCTGTCGTCCTCTCGTCTTCTGTGCTCCTGTGTTTATCTGCATTACCAAGGACAGTATTAGTTTCTGAGTTTACTTACCTGTTTCTGTTTTAACATTTGTTTCTCTGTTTTATTAAAGTCACCTTTCAGTTATCCGCTGACTCCGTCCCTTCTGTTCTGTAACATTAATAGGGCATAGAACATGTATCAATATGAATTTGATCTCTAATTAAATTAACGTTTAGTACATATTGATATAAATAATGTAATAATGTATAATGCACAATAAATGCATATTTCATTTAGATATAATGGTCAAGAAATTATCAACTTTTAAAGTTTTAATGAAGCAAGTTGTCAGAAATCTTAAAACATGTAGCAGCTGAACTTGAAATAATCAAATACGTAAAAAATAGGTTCAAAACTTTTATGTTATTGTTAATCGTATATTATGTTTATCAACCTTTATTACAATATGTTTACAGTAGTCACATTTATTTGTATTTATATTTATCAGAATAAACAACACAAGAACAACATGCTCTCATCAATGGCCTTTATTTAAAAATCATTTTTGCTGTGAAAAGCATTTCAAGTCAAATGTAATTATTTTATTAGTTGTTTTATAAAAATTTAAGTCCAGAACTGTGAATATATTAATTACTCCTCCAGCATGTGGCACCAATCACTGCAAAACCCTTGATGGGTATTTTCGGAGTAAAAGGCTTGCATCTCTCCCCATTTTCCTCTTCCAAGATAACCTAAAGGATTCGATTTTTACCTAAAGATCTAAATCAAATTATTACCAGGTGCAGATGCATGTCCATGAATATTCTTTGTATTTTGTCATTAAGTAAATGAGAAAACAGTACTTGAAAACAAAACTTGTTTTTATGCATAGTTTCCACATTGGGTAAGCAGTTTTTGCATGTCTCATTGCAGTACCCACAGATGTCCAGACTTAGTTTTCTATTCTGTTACTCCTGTATAGTGAAATCAAGAACCATAAAAGCAATATGATTAGAGAGAAATGTCCTGTCATACCCATTAATTTCTCCTTTTTTTTAATTTTTAACCAATATTAAAAATATATCCACACCCACTGTCAAGGGAGGGGAAGTGTGGCATCCTTTGAAATGTATCTGTTCCCATCAAACATTTGACATCAGTTGTCTCAACCAGAGACAACTTAAAAAAATGCAGTATCACCCTCCTTAAGGACCACATTGAGGATTTACTGAAGAACCACATCTGGCAACTATGGAGGAGAGTAGGGGGCGTAATCTTAAAAAAGTTTAAATCAATGTGAATTACTAATTACATCAAATATACCATGATAATGGAGGTGCTTCTTAAAGTCAGGTGCTAAAAGGTAATCATTTAATTTAATGTACAATTATTTTCAGTAATAAATAATTGATTAACTTACCTGTACAACAATTGCTGTCAACATCACAAGATTAAGTTATCTAAACGCTGCTATTGCTAGACTGGCCATTGCATGTGATTAGTTACTGCCACTGTCAGGACATTACTGATTGGCAGAACAGTGGCAGGTTCCGCCTTCCTTGGGAGGGTTTCCTGCTGCCATTCACTGACGTGCTGCTGCCACTGGCAGGTACTTCCAGCTGCCGATTTTTTTCCTTAACCCTTGCTGCTGAAATCCCACACTTGACATCGTACTCTATGGGGCACCAAATATGGTACAGTATGAGTCAAGCAGTTAATGTTGCTAAATACTTCAACTGTTTTAATGTTATTAAATCATTAGCAACACTGATGTTTAATGTTACTAGAATATATATTTTATTTTGCTTTTTTTTTGCTTTTTTAACAACATTCAAGACATTCAAAGCTACATTTGAACAATTGACAGTAACAAAACTGACTTATATAATAGTAAACAATAACTGTCTGAGATACTGTATGACATTATGACATGTGAGAGTTATATTTAACAATTGACCCCACCCACCCACCCACCCACCCACACATAAAAAACAGAAAGCAATGATAAACAAATAAAACCATCAATAAAATAAAATAAAATAATATATATATATATATATATATATACAAATTTAGGGTATAGATACACCAAGGCATCTTTAGACTTCACATATAATCTTAGGAAGACAGAGCATATTTAACATTACATTACTCTCTTTATACCAATTTCTCAATCAATGCAAGAAAAGAACCCCATATATTCATATACAGATCCATGTGTCCTGAGACTCTGAATATCACATGTTCATAACTGGCAATATTAGACATAAGTTCTAGCCATTCATCAAATGAAGAGGGCGTAACAGATTTCCAATGTCTCAGAATGACTCTACTTCCAGACACCATAGCTAGACGGCACCATTGCCTTTGTTGTCGGGAGAGGCACACATCTTCGGGTAAAATACCCAGCATACAGAGAGCAGGGTTCTTATGTAGTGTTAGGCTGAAAATGTTATTAACAAAATGTACAATCTTTTCCCATAGTTCTTTAACCTTATCAAATTCATACAACATATGAGCCATAGTACCAATCTCAGTATTACAGCGCCAGCACACGTCATCGTCTCTTAATTTAAGTCTAGCCATCCTGCTTGGAGTCCAGTAACATCTGTTAAGAATTTTGTAGTTTATCAGCTTCGGATTGAATTTCCCGAACACTAGTATGCCATTTGGATACATCCTTAATTGTTTCCCCCAGATCTCTTTCCCACGCCACTTTAAGTCCACTTAAGTTGGGAGCATTACCCTTCCTGATTAAGGCATAGAAAGCCTCCCTTTTTCTGATTAATTGTGACAGACATGTGCTGTATATCCGTTGATGGGTCAAGACCATTTTTAATGGTTGCAAGGAGGCAATGTCTTATTTGCAGGTATTTCCAAAAGTCATTATTTGGTAGGTTATATTTTTGTTTCAAATGGTTAAAAGTGATCATATGTTCGCCTTCATAGAGGTTCTCCAAGAACCATATCCCTTTAATGGCCCACTGTGTCCAGCAGAAAGGCCTCCTATCTATCTTTAATTTAGTGTTATACCAGATCGAGGCTCTGGGTGTCAACCACGGGTTTTGTTTAAAGTTTTGGTGATACAAGGGATACAGGATTCTGATCAAGTACTGGTCGAGCAAGCTGTGTCAAGAACGCCTCTAATGGAAAAGGTGTTAACAGTTCCTTTTCAATATGTACCCACACAGGGGCCACATTAGATGCCATATTGATTTTAGTCAGCTGCGAAAGTGAAAATGACCAATGATACCAGTCCGCTCTGGGTAGAGAAAGCCCACCCAAACTTTTAGCAGAATACAATTTAGCACGGTTAAAGAGGGGTTTCTTCCCCTGCCAAATAAAGGATTCTACATTCTTATTATGTTCCTTCAGAAGAGATAGTGGTAACACAAGGGGGAGCATGTATGACAAATAGTTAATCTTAGGAGCAATTATCATTTTAACAAGATTAACTCGACCTAAAATAGACATTGTAAGTTTGCTCCAATTCTGTAACAGCTTTTGGGTCTCTTGAATAACTGGTTGGAAATTAACCTGCATGATTTTTTCCAAGCCAGGTACCAGTTTGATTCCCAGATAAACTATCCCAGATGGAACCCATTTAAATTGCCATTGTACATCCAGCATTTTATTATGATTTATAGATAGGGGCATTACTTCTGATTTACTCCAATTAATTTTATATCCTGATATTTGAGAAAAGACATCAATTAAAGAACACATTGTGGGTACAGTTATTAGTGGATTACTAGAGATAAGTAAAATATCGTCCGCATACAGAAATATTTTATGCTCCTGCTGTCCAGCCACAACACCTTTTATAGCTGGATTGCTGCGTATAGCTATAGCTAATGGCTCTAAGACTAATGCGGAAATGAGGGGTGATGGGGGCACCCCTGTTTTGTGCCCCTATGTAATTCAAATTGCAGTGATACTATGCCATTACACAACACTGGGGTCCAGCGTATAGTAGTTTAACCCACTTGAAAATAAACTAGTAAATATTGACCCAAAGCCCATTCTCCGAAGGGTCTGAAATAAGAAACCCCACTCAACTCTGTCAAAGGCCTTCTCCGCATCCAGGGAGAAGACAGGGTCCGCGACATCTCTAGACCTCTACATGAGATGTAATAGTCTTCTCATGTTATCTGCTGATGACCTCCCCCTAATAAACCCAACTTGATCTGGATGTACAACAGTAGGTAATAAGTTTTCTAATCTCTTAGCGAGTACTTTGGCCAGAATTTTCCCATCTATTTTGCTGAGTGAGATGGGTCTGTAATTAGCACTGTAATTAGAAACTCTTGCTAAAAATTTTTATAAATGTCAGAGGGGAAACCATCTTCCCCTGGGGCACGACCGATTTGAGATCTCGTATGGCCTCCTTAATTTCCTCTAATGTAATGTCACTTTCTAGTGAGTCCCTATCAAGTGTAAATAGACAAATCTATCATATTTTTTAATAGGTACTTCCCCTTGTGATGTATATAGCTCCTGATAGAAATTTGTAAAAACCTTATTAATTTCCTTCCCATCTGTAATCAGTTTATCTTTGTCATCGAATAAAGAAGGGATAATATTATTCATACTGAGCTGTTTGACTCTATGTGCTAGGTATTTACCGGCTCTCTCCTTTTTCATAATAGTTTTGTTTAGTACAAAACAATGCAAATTCAGCTTTTTTCTGAATAATATAATTTAGCTCCAATTTCGCACAATTCAATTTATTAAAAGTTACATGATCCGGATGACTATTATGTTGTTTTTTCAAGGACCTAATTGTTTCTTCCAATTTAACTAGTTTTTCACGTTCTCTGCGTTCTCGTAACGAACAGTGTTGAGCCTACCCCTCAAAAAAGCTTTAAAAGCATCCCATGCAATACCAGGGTCAGAGACAGAGCCCTCATTGTACAACCAGTATTCATCCATTGCTGCTTGTATAAAAGAGCATGAGGTCTCACTTTGCAATAATGAATTAATGAATTGTTGAAAAGCCACCCTATTGTTGTAAAACGTATTTACCCTATTGTTTGCAGTCATAATAACTACATCCACCGGAGCGTGATCTGAGAGAACAATATTACCGATTGATGCAGATTGGACCTGACTAACCAGTTGTTTTGAGATTAAAATATAGTCAATCCTTGAGTATGACTGATGAGGATGGGAAAATAATGTAAAGTCTTTCTCCAGGGGATGCAGTGTACGTCATATATCTATCAAGCTACATTCATCCATCACAGTGTCTAGTGCTGAATACAATACTGGACTGGTCTGTTTGCTGCTTGACTTATCAAGGTCAATATTTCTGACTTGATTAAAATCACCCCCCAGTATTATGTTAGAATTGCCAATATTTCTAATAATATTGCAGATTTCATTAAAGAAATCCAGAGATATAACATTAGGAGCATAGATATTCATAATAGTATATTTTTGTCCTTCTAGATTCGAGTCCAGAGCTATCCATCTACCTTCCTGGTCATGATATGTTTTATGGACTTTAAAACTTAATCCTTTCCTGATCAAAATAGCGACACCTCTACTCCTGGTGTTAAATGTGCTTGAGTATACCTGATCAATCCATCCCTGTTTGAATTTCTCAGATTCCTCAGCACTGAGGTGGGTTTCTTGCAGCATAGCTATATCAGATTTATTTTGCTTGAGATATGTGAGAATCTTCTTACGTTTAATTACGTAGTTACAGCCTGATATATTCCATGAAATGATTTTTGTGAATGCCATATCTTTTAATTATAGATTAAATAGAGACTATACATTGTTTCCTCCATCCGCACAATCATGTTTGCTATATGCAACTGTAAAGTCTAACCCAAAACTTCCAAGATGTACCCAACATGTAATATAAAATCTCACAACAAAAAAGTAAACCCACCAATTGACAAAATAAAAGCTACAAGACCTAAGGCAAACTTCCCATTATTGGAGGGCTGCATCCCTTTAACACAGTGCTCCCAGTATATTGACTCACTCCTCGTGTTAAATCTGTTAACTATTCATTCTCCTGTGGATGTCCCCCGTATGGAAGTTTCACCTGCATAACAATTACCTTAGAAAACATAACTGAAATGAGTAGAAGATATTCTAAAGCATAACATTATCCAGTTCAAAATATACTCAATGTCATGACTTAACCACATAGCCTAGCCTTTTGCAATAGGCAAGAAAAAGAAAAGTATATCCCTGATCCGCATTTAATGACTCATTTAGGCCATTTCGATTTGATCACACGAACATTCCTTCGCTTTGTAGCAAGAATCCTTACATGATCTTCATGTACACAACTGAAAAGTTTTGATGTTTAAATACAACGGCAAGTGTCACTTTTCCTTCTGAGTAAGCATATGTTATTACATATGTGTTTTATGTATGTTTGTGTAATCAAAGTTTGAAAATAATCCTACACGGCACCTCATATTCTTCTGTGGTGCACTTTTGTTACTACCCCACTTTTCTGTGTATTTCTGTCAGTCAGTAATGCTGGAATGGGATTGATTGGCCCGATTGAATGTCAGTCCATTGATGAGATGAAAACTGTCATGGACACCAACTTCTTTGGGCTTGTTCGGCTCCTGAAGGAGGTTCTGCCTGATATGAAGAAGATAAAAAGTGGCCACATAGTGGTCATCAGCAGTGTGATGGGAATTCAGGGTAAGTCATACCAGATATATATATTTTTTGGAAAGATTTTGAGTTTGTGATTTTGAAATGTTGTGTATTTTTTATGTAAAACATTTACTAAACCATTTGAGTGTTATTAAAACACTGTCTTGTGCATGTACACAGGAATATTGTTTAATGACATTTATGCTGCATCAAAATTTGCCATAGAAGGGTTCTGTGAGAGTCTAGCAGTTCAGGCTCTAAGATTCAATCTAAAGTAAGTTACAATACTACAATATATCTTACAGTTTTTAAAATAATGAACATGTTAACTAACTAAAAGGTGGCTATGTGTTTAAGTCAATACTTATAATATACTTACACAATACGCAATGCTTATTATTGACATATTTCTACTAGTAACATTTTTGATTGTGTTTTTGATTTTGTTGAACCACTACCCAATATGTCAAACACTGAAAACACCATATACAGTTTGTAAAACATTTTACAAGTACATTATGACGATAGAAAGTGTTACTATATAAAATAACTGATGGGTGAGTGGATGATTACCTCTGAGTTTTGTTTGGTTGCAATCATATTTTTCAGCTAATATACTACAGTATTATTTTTAATTCAAAATTTTAGAATGCATATGTCCTATAAACTTCTGTAACCTAACCTATAAGCTTTATTCGTGCAGTATAAGCCTAATTGAACCTGGACCAGTTATTACAGAGTTTGAGAATAAAGTGTATAAGGAAGGCTTGAAGATAGACCTCTCCACAACAGATAAAGTGACTGCAGACATGTTTACTAACATCTACTTGAAGAATTACAGCCAGATATTTGAGAGTCTTGGACAAACACCAGAGGATGTTGCAGAGGTGCGTGCATACATACATACACACTATATCTATACATACATACATACATGCATACATACTGTATGTGTTTCCCTAGTTCCTGTCCTGTCTCTGCTCTCCCTTCTGGACTCTTTGTCAATTGAACTCCATTTCCCATAACCCCTTGCCTGGACTTATTATCGACATTGCTGTGCCTTGTTATCCCTAGTATATATAGCCCTTATGTTTCAGTTGTTCTTGGACAGTCCTGTTCCTGCTGCTGTTTCCGGTGTTTTGGTTTGCTTTTTTCACTATTGAATACTGCACTTGGATCCACTGCAGTTACTTTATTCCTCATCACCACACATCATAACAGAACGACTGACCAAATATGTATCCAGCAGTAGCCCTCATTCGCCTACACCAGCGAACTCGCAACCTCGAGGACCACATTCTGGACTTTCTTAACATTGCAAATTCCACCAATCTGTCAGGTTTTATGTTGATAAACTTCTTTAGCTATGGTCTCAACCCTCCACTTCAAGACAAGCTAATCCGTGATGGTCCTCAAGGGTCTCTGGAAGAATTCATAGACTATGCCCTCCATATCACTGGGTCCTCCTTCAGAGTCGTTGTGGTTCCAAGTCCGGTGGTTCAGAGTCCGCTCGTCCTAGTGGTCCCAAGTCCGGTGGCCCAGAGTTTAGGCATTTAGATGACGCTTTTATCCAAAGCGACTTACAAATATTAGGAGACAATGAAGCGACACATCAAAAGAAGGCGACAATAATACAAAGTTACATTCCTGTTTACAATGTTTTTGTAGATAGGAACTGTAGAGGAAAGAATTTTTTTTTTTTTAGGATGTCATGTGTTCGTGGAAGAGTGTTTTTAACTGTTTCTTAGAAGAGGTGAGGGATGTGGCAGATCGGATTGCATTAGGGAGAAAGAACGAGAGAGAGATTCAATTCAATTCAATTTTATTTGTATAGCGCTTTTTCACAAAGGTCATTGTATCAAAGCAGCTTTACATGTATTGACAGATAGCAGTCAGTGGTCAGGGATTCAAAAAAACTCTTTAAGAGAGAAAAAAAACCCTGACATGACGTGTTATAGTTGCAATCCGTAGCATGTGCAATCCGAAAAAGAGGACACAAATTGCCATTGATCGCATCTATAACTCGCTATGCAGTTTACAGGATACAGATACAGACATTATAAGATACAAAAATTCACTTTAAGAGAGTGAAAAAATTGTTATATGTTAAGTATAATGTGGTAGATTTAATTTTAATTTAACAGGGTGCAAGGAGGTTATCCTGGGTAGTCGTCATTTAGCAGCACCAGGATGGGCATTAGGTGGGGCAGGACTGTTATGAGCAGTGTTGTGCCAGCTGGAACTCATTCCTTGGGATACCTCAGAAAAGGGAGAGGGGAATAGAGAGAGAGGGGACAAAACAGACTAACATTAGCGTAGCGGCCATTCATATGTAAATGTAAGCAGTTATATGTGATATCACATGCAGTATGTAATATGTATGTGTGCCCGGTTCCGGTTGAGCTAACTATTACAGCCTTAGAGAGTTAGGATCTGAGATTATGTGAATGCGTGGCTAAAGAGATAAGTCTTTAGTTTAGTTTTAAACTGCTCGAGTGTGTCTGAGTCGAATATTGCTGGGAAGGTCATTCCATAGTTTTGGTGCTAAGTAGGAGAAGGATCTTCCACCTTTAGATTTTTTTGAAATTCTTGGAACTATTAACAGCCCGCCATTTTGTGAACGCAATGCCTGCGATGGATTGTATGCTGATAATAGTTCATGGAGGTATAAAGGTGCTAGGCCGTTTAGGGCTTTGTATGTAATTAAAGCGATACTTTACAGGTAGCCAGTGCAGTGTTGCTAGGAGTGGACTAATGTGGTCATACTTTTTTGATCTAGTAAGAACTCTAGCAGCTGCATTTTGAATTTGAACCAGCTGTAGCTTATTTATTTGCTTTGCATGACACCCACCCAGTAACGAATTACAGTAGTCAATTCTGGAGGTCATAAATGCATGGATTAGCTTCTCTAGATTTAGTGCCCTTTTGTGAGAGTACCACCAGTTAACGTTCGTTCGCTGAGTGCAGGGTTCTGGATTGGTGTAGAAGAGAGTCAAAGTATGAGGGTAAAGAGTTTGTGAAAGTTTTAAATGTCAGCATTAAGGATTTGAATTTAATGCGGGCAGGAACCGGGAGCCAATGGAGATGAAAAGAAGTGTGACACGTGCCCTTCTGGGTTTCTGAAAAACAAGTCTTGCTGCTGCATTCTGTATCATCTGGATTGGTTTGATTGCTCGTGCAGGAAGACCAGCCAGAAGAGCATTACAATAGTCCAGTCTAGAAATTACCAGGGATTGAACTAGCAGTTGGGCTGCGTGCTCTGTGAGATATGACCTGATTTTCCTGATGTTGTAAACATACTGTACATAGATATATATATATGGGTCAATGACATATAAGAATTTTTGACAGGCCAATTTCAAAATAAAAAAAAATTGTTATTGTAATTGCTTAAACATGTTGTGTATGTTGTGTACACACAATTTAATAATAAAAATTTAATTTGAGTGATCTTAGTGTTTTTTAATCTAGATGAAAAAAGTGGTTTGGGAAGTGGAAAGAGAAAAATGCATAGGGAAAACCTTAAAGACAGTGTTTTAATGCTGCACTTTATACTATGCAAGTTCGTTTAACACAGAGATAGAAGGTTGAGTGAGCCTCCCCTCTGACATTATCAGCCAATCACAGCCCTGGAAAAGACAATGCAATCCCCACCCTTATAAAATTTTACAGAAATTGTTTGTTCTGAATTTCTGGCCGGTGAGCTAGGAAGCATATAAGAACACCAACTCCCTTTCAGTTGGTCACATTCGGCATCACGTCAGAACTAACCAATGAACTGGGATTTGCCGAGAGCTTATTTGTTCTTTGAGAGTAAAATAACAAGCCAATGAACATTGACATGTAGATTCCGCATCCCGTGCCCCACAGGTATGAATACGTAAGCGGGTGCAACTTGCATTCAGCTTTTCACTTCAGAGCCGTTCGGTTCATTCTGAAAGAGTGAAGAAGTTGTTAAGGTTGTTGTTGGTGGGTCAGCAATAACTACTATAAAACCCCATTCAGAAAGAGCCTCGATCCCATGAAACTGCTGTTAAACTGCCACAGTGCCTTCTGTGTGAACACAAACTCGTCCTCGGATTTCTTAACAGACGTATCCGTAACGGGGACCTAGTAATTTTTCCATAAAGCAGTAAAAATGCTGTAAGGGTGTGTCGTAGTGATTGCGCACGATTATCGCTGCTCCATTACAGTTAGCAAAACAAAGAGCTCATTACTATCCACGTTGAGGCTGAGATTATTTACCATCTTAAAGATACACTGGTTTATAATAGAATCAGGAAAAGAACCTACAGTAGCCATTAGAGTTGCCTTTCATGTTTGGCAGTTCAGCACGCTGAGGCAGCGTTCACTGACGAGTCATGTTCCCACTGCGGTCCAGTCTCCGCTACCTTCAGGGGGGCCTTGTGCATTTCGCAATACAGGCCTTCTCTCTTTCCATTAAAGAAAGCTGCTTTGTCGGATCACCAGGGGGACCTAAGCCAACCTGTCAAGTTTGTCTCCATGGGCCCTTCAGTTCTCTGCAGCATTGCAGGCTTTGGTGCCTCTTAAATACATACTCTTAAAATCATTTTTAATCAGCCATTCCACTGTCAGTAAAATAATTTACAAGTGATAAAATTTACATTTAAAACAACTGCCAACATGGCCAGGTCAGTCCGTCCAAGCAAATTCACCCCAAGAGCAGACCGCAAGATGCTTAAAGAAGTCTCTAAAAACTCCAGAATATCATCACTGGACATACAGCAAGCTCTTGCAACAGTTTATGTCAAAGTTCATGATTCTTCAATCAGAAAGAGACTGCACAACTTTAATTATCATGGGAGGTGTGCAAGGAGGAAACCTTTGCTTTCTAAGAAAAACATGAGGGCAAGACTGAACTTTGCCAAAGAACATATAGACAAAGGCCAAGACAGAAATAATGTGCTTTGGACAGATGAGTCAAAAATTTCATTATTTGGACAACATAACAGAGCCAGCTCACTATCATAGAGTCCACTATGAGTTCTACATTGTATCAAGTTGCTTGAGAACATGTGAGACCATCTGTCAAAAAATTAAAGCTGAAGCGATACTGGACTTTGCAACATGACAATTACCCAAAACATACCAATAAATCCACGAAGGATTTTTAATAAAAAATTTAGAGTTCTGGAATGACCAAGTCAAAGCCTAGAACTTAATCCTATTAAGATCCTGTGGGGTGATTTGAAACGGACTGTACATGCAAGAAACCCCTCAAACATCACATATCTGAAGGAATTCTGCGTTGAGGAGTGGGGAAATCCACTTAAACATATAGTCGATGTCAGAAACTGGTAGATGGCTACAAAAGCGTCTCATTAAGTTTATTTCAGTAAAAGTGGGAACCCACAAGCTATTAGGTCATAGTGTGTCCTAACTTTTCCTCAGTTAAAATATACATTTAGGTTTATTTATTTTGTTTAATAAGCGAAAACAAAGTTATATTTTTTGTTGTTTACATCAATTACATCACTTTCATCTACAGGTACAAATTAAAACAAGATCAGTAAAATGGCTTGTTGACGTTTATTAATAAAGAACTAAATATTTAATGGGGTGTCCTAATTTTTTCACATGACTGTATGTATCTCGGATGGCTTGAGGGTGAGTAAATCATGGGGTAATATTCGTTTTTCGCTGAACTATACCACTAATAATACTAAGCAGATGACAATTTCAGGGAGCATCTCTTTCAATAAACTACTAGAAATAGGATCTAGCATGTACATTACTGATTTAAGAGGATCTGAAGATTTTAGACAATTCATGATTTAAGTAGAAAATAATTGCAGATTTGATCCTTAGGGGGCTGTAATGTGTTGTCTGATCTGATAGTGTACCCTCTGGTTGCATAGTTGGTGCAGAAATTACTACTATGCTGATGACCAATTATCTGAAGACGCTAGTGATTTTTTTTTGTTAATTTAGCCACTGTGTTAAATAAAACCTAGGGTTGTGTTGGTTTTCTTCTATTAGTGATGAAAAGTAGGCAGATCTAGAAGTTTTTAAGGTCTTTGTGTATTTTAAAAACACTATCCTTTCCTGCTATGTGAAATACTTCAAATTTAGTTTTCTGTGCTTTATTTTCAAGGCTACTGGCTTGCATGTTCTCATACCATGGTGCTAGACTGTTATCTTAAATCTTCTTTAGGCGCAGGGGAGCAACTGTGTTTAGCATTTCGCAATACAGGCCTTCTCTCTTTCCATTAAAGAAAGCTGCTTTGTCGGATCACCAGGGGGACCTAAGCCAACCTGTCAAGTTTGTCTCCATGGGCCCTTCAGTTCTCTGCAGCATTGCAGGCTTTGGTGCCTCTTAAATACATACTCTTAAAATCATTTTTAATCAGCCATTCCACTGTCAGTAAAATAATTTACAAGTGATAAAATTTACATTTAAAACAACTGCCAACATGGCCAGGTCAGTCCGTCCAAGCAAATTCACCCCAAGAGCAGACCGCAAGATGCTTAAAGAAGTCTCTAAAAACTCCAGAATATCATCACTGGACATACAGCAAGCTCTTGCAACAGTTTATGTCAAAGTTCATGATTCTTCAATCAGAAAGAGACTGCACAACTTTAATTATCATGGGAGGTGTGCAAGGAGGAAACCTTTGCTTTCTAAGAAAAACATGAGGGCAAGACTGAACTTTGCCAAAGAACATATAGACAAAGGCCAAGACAGAAATAATGTGCTTTGGACAGATGAGTCAAAAATTTCATTATTTGGACAACATAACAGAGCCAGCTCACTATCATAGAGTCCACTATGAGTTCTACATTGTATCAGAAGTTGCTTGAGGAACATGTGAGACCATCTGTCAAAAAATTAAAGCTGAAGCGATACTGGACTTTGCAACATGACAATTACCCAAAACATACCAATAAATCCACGAAGGATTTTTAATAAAAAATTTAGAGTTCTGGAATGACCAAGTCAAAGCCTAGAACTTAATCCTATTAAGATCCTGTGGGGTGATTTGAAACGGACTGTACATGCAAGAAACCCCTCAAACATCACATATCTGAAGGAATTCTGCGTTGAGGAGTGGGGAAATCCACTTAAACATATAGTCGATGTCAGAAACTGGTAGATGGCTACAAAAACGTCTCATTAAGTTTATTTCAGTAAAAGTGGGAAACACAAGCTATTAGGTCATAGTGTGTCCTAACTTTTCCTCAGTTAAAATATACATTTAGGTTTATTTATTTTGTTTAATAAGCGAAAACAAAGTTATATTTTGTTGTTTACATCCAATTACATCACTTTCATCTACAGGTACAAATTAAAACAAGATCAGTAAATGGCTTGTTGACGTTTATTAATAAAGAACTAAATATTTAATGGGGTGTCCTAATTTTTTCACATGACTGTATGTATCTCGGATGGCTTGAGGGTGAGTAAATCATGGGGTAATATTCGTTTTTCGCTGAACTATACCACTAATAATACTAAGCAGATGACAATTTCAGGGAGCATCTCTTTCAATAAACTACTAGAAATAGGATCTAGCATGTACATTACTGATTTAGAGGATCTGAAGATTTTAGACAATTCATGATTTAAGTAGAAAATAATTGCAGTTGATCCTTAGGGGAGCTGTAATGTGTTGTCTGATCTGATAGTGTACCCTCTGGTTGCATAGTTGGTGCAGAAATTACTACTATGCTGATGACCAATTATCTGAAGACGCTAGTGATTTTTTTTTGTTAATTTAGCCACTGTGTTAAATAAAACCTAGGGTTGTGTTGGTTTTCTTCTATTAGTGATGAAAAGTAGGCAGATCTAGAAGTTTTTAAGGTCTTTGTGTATTTTAAAAACACTATCCTTTCCTGCTATGTGAAATACTTCAAATTTAGTTTTCTGTGCTTTATTTTCAAGGCTACTGGCTTGCATGTTCTCATACCATGGTGCTAGACTGTTATCTTAAATCTTCTTTAGGCGCAGGGGAGCAACTGTGTTTAGCATTTCAGAGAAGACAGAGGTTATAATTTTAGTGATAATATCAAGATCTTCTAAGTTATCAGATATGCTAGGAAATTGAGAAAATTCAGGCAGATTAATAAGAAACGAGTAGAAATTATTGTTCTACCATATTTATAACATGGAGTTGATTTTGCAGCTATAAGCAGGTGAAGCATACATTATACTTAATAATGATCTAAAATATCTTCACTCTGCTGAAGAATTTTAATGTCATCCACATTTATATCGTATGACAGCATTAAATCTAAAGTGGGATCACAACAGTGAGTGGGTCCTGACTCATTTTGTCTAACACATGTTGTAGGGTAGTTGTGGCCTACTAACTAGAGATTTGGATTTGTGACCAGAAGGTTGATGGTTTAATTCCCAGTACCAGAAGAAAACAACTGAGGTGTCTTTAAGCAAGACACCTTACCCCCAATTGTTCCCTGGGTGCTGTAATGATAATGTAATGATGCCAATAATGCTTGTAAGTCGCAAAGCCAGTTATTGTACAGTTAGTTTGAAAGCCAGTTATTGTTATCTACATGGATGTTAAAATCACCAACGACAAGGACCAGTACTAATTTTGATTAAAAAGTCACCAAATTCTTTGATAAAATCTGTGTGGTGCCCTGGTGGCCTAAATACAGTAGCCAGTAGAAATTTAAAAGCTGTTTTGTAAATCAGTTGCAGCAACACCTCCCCCTCTGCCTTTTTAGTTCAAGTTCAATTTATTTGTTTAGCGCTTTTACAGTGTAGCACTGTGTCAAAGTAGCTTTACAGGCGAAACAAAAACAAAAAGATATACTGTAAATGAAATATAAGAAGTTAAAACCAATTGATAACAGAATTTACAAGAACCCTAATATCAGCAGTCTCCCAGTGAACACTCCAACATGGGGAGAACCCAGGCTCACTTGGAGGGTCATTTCTCCTCTGACACATCACAGCTGCAATCAGTAATTTAATAAATGTTTTGATTTATAGCAATGTACTAAATTGAATGAATTTTCAGAATTTTGATTGGGTCTGTTTTTTATTAGTTGTTATAAAAATTATGGTAGCACTTTATTTTACAGTACATGTACTTTCCTGGTACATATATAATACATAAGCTGTACTTAAAGACAAATGTGTGGTAACACAAGGTACTTACTTTTGAGTACGTACATGGTATTTAAAAGGGACTACATTGAACTTACTATAGGTACATACATGGTAATTAGTTTGTACCTCTAGAAAAGTGTAAGGTAATAATGGGCACTTACTTATACTGCATGTATATGGTAACTAATAACAAACACTACAGTACATACAAATGGTAATAACAGGCACTTACTCAATATCTTGCACATGACTGTACTCTCTCAACGTCAGCACTGAATAACTTATGCATTAAATACAATGTACATTTACTAGTACGTCCATAGTATTTGAATGGAAATAGGACTGTAAAATAAAGTGCAGCATTTTACACAACCGTTGTGTAGAAATTGCCATCTAGGTTATCGTGTAGTACTGTAATGTATTTCACTGTGAGGCAATCCCAAACACTGAATAAATAGTGGATTGAATACAATGTACATTCACTATTACGTCCATATTAATGGTATTGAACCAGTACTAAAATATACAAGTTCAAGTTCAAGTTTATTTGTATAGCGCTTTAACAATGTAGCACTGTTTCAAAGCAGCTTTAGAGCAGAATAAACAGAATAACAAGCAGGGAAATATAAAAGCTAATTTAATAACTAATATCTAATATCAGCAGTCTCCTAGTGAGCACTTCAACACAGCGACGGTGGCGGGAGAACCCAGGCTCACTTGGAGGGTCATTTCTCCTCTGACGCGTCACAGCTGCAGTCAGTAGTCAGTGGATTATTAGTTGTGATTGAATTTAACAATGTGCTTACAGCTAATGTGTCCGGTATCAAGCACCGAGTTTAATTAGGGTTGGTGATTTTGACTGAATTAAGATTGGGTCTGAGGGACAGTCATGAGGGACTGTAATGTATTAGGAGCTCACTCAGGTACTGTGGAGCTAAACCATGTAGAGCCTTATAAGTAGTCAGTAAGATCTTAAGATCAGTAAATTAATACGTTGCGTAATGGGTAACCAGTGCAGTGTTGACAGTACCGGGCTGATATGTTCAAACCTTTTTGTTCTTCTGAGAACTCTAGCCGCTGCATTTTGAACTAGTTGGAGCTTTTGTAATAGGCTAGCTGGACAGCCACCTAATAATGCATTGCAGTAATCCAGTCTAGACGTCATGAATGAGTGAACTAACTTTTCTGCACTCGATGGTGACAGCATGTGACGCAGTTTAGATATGTTTTTGAGATGAAAAAAAAACAAAACGGTTTTACAGTTGTTGGCAACATGGCTTTCAAATGAGAGGGTACTGTCAAATAAAACGCCCAGATTCCTAGCTGATGACGAAGTCTTAGTAGAGAACCCGTCAATAGTTAGATAATATTCTTGTTGGTTAAGTTTGGGATCTTTAGGTCTAATGGTTAACACCTCTGTTTTGTCAGAGTTCAACAACAGAAAGTTGCTACTCATCCAGGTTTTTATGTCAACTATACATTCCATCATTTTGGTGAATTGCTGTCTCGTGACGCTTCGAGGAGATATAGAGTTGAGTATCGTCGGCATAGCAGTGAAAATTCACTCCATGTTTCTTAATTATAGCTCCTAAGGGCAACATGTACAGGGCAAAGAGTAGAGGTCCTAGAACAGATCCCTGTGGTACTCTGTACTGGACTTGTGATCGGTAAGATTTCTCATTGTTTATTACTACATATTGAAAGCGGTCAGATAACCACTAATGCCAACATAAGTTTTAAGTCTATTTAAAAGTATGCTGTGATCAATGGTGTCAAAGGCAGCGCTAAGATCTAACAATACAAGTAATGAGATGCAGCCACGATCAGATGACAAGAGCAAATCATTTGTAACTCTGATGGACTCTAAATCTCGACTGGAATTCCTCATAGATTCCATTCCTTTGGAGGTAGGAGCATAGCTGTGATAAAACTACCTTTTCAAGTACTTTAGAAATGAAATGTGCTGTCTGTTCTGGGAATATAGCCTCTGGTTGCATAGTTATAATTTTTTCTCTAATATTATCAATTTTATTTGTAAAGAAATTCATAAATTCATCACTACTATGTTGATAGCCAGCGTCTGAGGATGGTGACAATTTATTTTTTGTTAAGTTAGCCACTGTGTTAAATACAAATTTTGCGTTGTGTTGATTTTCTTCTATTAATGACGCAAAGTAGGGAGATCTAAAGTTTTTTAAGGCTTTTCTGAATTTTGAGACACTATCCTTCCAAGCTATGTGGAATACCTCTAGTTTTGTTTTCTTAAAGGTGCAGGGGATTTTAGGGGCAGCCCTTTTTAGTGCGTGCGTGTTCTGATTATACCACGGAGTTGGACTTTTATCTTTAATTTTCTTTAGGCGCAGGGGAGCAACCGTATTTAGTGTTCCGGAAAAGACAGAGTTAATATTTTCTGTAATATAATCAAGATCTTCCAAGTTATCATATATGCTATGCAATTGAGGTAATTCAGGCAGATTACTAAGAAAAAAGTCTTTGGTACTTTGGTACTACTTTCATCAAGTGTGGCAAATTTATTTGAGCTTGTAATCGGAACAGTTGAGCGGTGTTTTGTCCTGCGACTATGCCGTCTCATAGTCACACAATTTCCCTGCTGCGGGGGATCTGCAACCGGAACCGAACAATGTGCAGAGCTAGTTACGCTACTCGCATCCAAAGTGTTATCTAAAACTATATTACTCTTACTCTTCTCAAGTAAAGTTTGGATATGTGATTCTAATTCTGAGATCTTTCCTGTCAGCCTAACTATTTCCCTACATTTATCGCATGTGAACCCCTCACTGCTGACAGAGAAGGCTAAGCTAAACATATGACAAACAGTGCATGTAACAATACTGGGAGAAGATGCCATGACTCACAGCGTTTGTTGTTGGGTTCCGAATTACCAAAGTTGCCCATTATTACCTTGCACTTTTCTAGTAGTACTTACTAAATACCACTTTTCTAGAGTAGTACAAACTAAGTACCTACAGTAAGTACAATATATTCCCTTTTAAATACCATGTACTACTCACAAGTACCTTGTGTTACCACACATTTGCCTGTAAGCTTATGTACTATATATGTACCAGTAAAGTATGTGTACTGTAAAATAAAGTGCTACCTAAATAATTGTGTTAGTGTTAAGCTGGTATACAATTAATGTGGCCGATATCATACACTGTTTTTAGTAGGGTCTGATACTTTTGACTGAGTTTAGATCGGATCTGGTTTTTATTAGTTATGATATAATTCATTTTGTTTATGTTAAACTGGTTAACATTTAATGTGGCCAATAAAATACAGCAGAGGATTGTTTAGGCGGAGATGACAATAAAGCATAGTGTAACTGAGTGCAGCTATAACATTGTACAAACTGCTGACATAGAAAGAAAAGAAGTACTTAGTAGCATAAATACTGTTTAGCATCAGCATTAATGTAGTAACTAGCATTAGTATTAATGTGTGAAGTTACACCGCCACCTCCTTTCAGTTCCAACGACAGGTCAGGGTATGGACTGGATGTAACCCAGGAATAAGATTAAATGGGACTCTTTTAAAGTGATATAATCATCTGGATTTGGCCACGTTTCTGTCAGACAAAGCACATTTAGCTTAAGATTTTTGTGCTTAATGCTTTATTAGAGAAAGATCTAATATTTAGCAAGCCTTGTTGTGTATTATGTGACATGTGATGGCAAGCCGATGGTTGGTTAAGCGAGGCCCCAGTTATACAAGGTTTAATATTCAAGGGATAGTTCACCCAAAAATAAAAAAAATTACCCTTATGTCATCCAAATCCTGACTATATGACTATATGACTATATATGTATAGGCAGAGCAGGGAGACTGGCCGGGGCTGGCAGAGCAAGATTGACCATGTTGACCGTGGCAGGGACGGCCATCCTGACCGTGGCAGGGACAGCCATCCTGACCGTGGCAGGGGACTCGGGGACGGCTATTTTGGCTGTGGCAGGGAGCTCAGGGTCTGCAGTGGGCTCTAAAGCAATCTTAGGGACTGGAGTGAGCTCGATGGGCAAAGGGTAGCCCAACAGCACCACAGTCCCAGAATGACCACGGACAGCACCGACGACTGTGCTGCCCCTAACCCCAAAAGGTTGAGTTAATCCATAAATGAAAATGTCAATGAGAGCATAATCCGGAAGATAGAAAAAATGAGCAGTGTCCAAAAAGTCCTGAATGTGGTCCTCGAGGGACTGCTTACCCTGGTGCATGCCTACGAGAGCAACTGCTGGAGCCATTGTTTGGTCAGTTGTTCTGTTACAAATGTAGAGTGGAGGCAGAGAGGTGGATCCAAATGCAGAATTTAATTATAATAACACAAACCAAAACACAAGAACCAGAACAGCGAACAGGAATATGTATATGTGTGTGTGTGTGTGTGTACATATATATATATATATATATATATATATATATATATATACATATATATATATACATACACACACACACACACACACACACACACACACACACACATATATATATACACTGCTGCTCAAAGGTTTGGGATCAGTAAGACTTGTAATGTTTTTTAAAGAAGTTGCATACGCTCATCAAGGCTGCATTTATTTGATCAATAATACAGAAAAAAACAAACTGTATTATTGCAAAATGTTATTACAATATAAAATAATGGTTTTTATATTAATATACTTCAAAGTATAATCTATTCCTTTGATGCAATGAATTTTCATTAGCTGTCACCCCAGTCTTAAGTGTCACATTTTTTTTTCTGTATTTTTGATCAAATAAATGCTTGATGAGCATAAGAGACTTCTTTAAAAAGCATTACAGTCTTACTGATCCCAAACTTTTGAGCAGGGGTGTATATTGTTGTACCTAATGTAACTACTAACAGTCCATGTTTTCCTTCACTGACCAGCACACACACAAAATAATTACCATGGAGAACCCACCATTTCGCCATCAGACCAACATTCTGTACACACCAATGACCACACTAAAATACGCCGATCCAGATGGTGACCTTCCCATTGAAACTTTCTACAAGATGGTATTTGAACATGACAAGATCTTTAATGCTAGTCTCAATTTCCTCAAGCTCCTATGCTGGAGAAGCCGAAAAAGCTTCACTATTGATAAAGAAAAGACTGCCTCTTAAAGCATACTCTAGAAAATATTATGACAATAACAACTAACCTGTTTTCCATAAATTGAAATACGACAAACTGTGGTTTCCTACTATCAAAAATATATGGCTTTATTTATTTTAAATCCCTTTTTTATAATAATGCAGTCCTCTATGCAGCATGCTTCCTTCGTTTTATTTTCAAGTAACTTTATATTTTTTTTAGGTTCTAAATGAGCACTAATGCTTTAAAATCAAAATATGTGTTTTGTATTTTTTTTTGTATTTTACATTTATCCACTGTAATTTATTTTTTTAGCTAAGTGACAAAAATAGGAAATTATATCACATTGATTAAATAATATTAAAGACATTCAGAATTCGATCTTTGCTTAGGAGAAACACAGATTTGAACACTGTTCTCCTGAAGTGCAGTTGCACTACATGTCTGGAGCACTGTCCACAGAGCCATAGGCTCCGACATGTTAGCATGTTTTAAACATGATGCTAACACAGTTTAGCATGATGCTAGCTATTTTGTTCAATAAAAAGGTTGAATATTTAAACGTGCACATCTGGTGTGTGATGCAATTTTCATGACACATGGGGGCAGACACGTTTGCGTGTCATTGTGACTATGAAATTGATTTTTGTATGTGTTATTGTGTTATATTGTGTTATGCTGACAAAAATGAAGAAATGGCTCTAATGTTTTTTAACATTAGACTAACAGTGGTGACATATTGAAGCTACTTCACCCACTGAACCTTTTTGTAGCTCAGTGGTTAGAGCATGGCACTAACAATGCCATTGGTCATGGGTTTAATTTCAGGTATTGCACATACTCAAAAAATGCATGTAGTATAAAGCAATATAAGTTGATTTGGATAAAAGTGTCTGCCAAATGCATAAATGTAATGTAATGTAAGCTAAATTCTTTTAATGAATAACGTACAGTAAAGTAATGCATCTGACAAAATTTGTAAAACTTCCTCACTACTTCATATCACAAATTTCCTCAAACGTTTTTGTGTTAGTCTTTTTTGGGGGGTTTAAAGCTTTAGCAGGTACTTTGCTGTACATTTTTTTCAAACTACCCACTTTGCTGCTGTTGCTTCAGGTGAAGCTGCCGATAACTTATAGTCAGTCACAAAGGCTATAACACAAAAAAGGGGTTATTATTGTTATTGGTTTTAGTATTGTAGACTAGTTGTCCGGTTGGACAAGTAAAATTCTCTTGCCTGTGCAAAATATTCACTTGTCCCAGACAAGCGTTAATGTCAGTCCTTCACAGCAAATTGCTTAGTGTTTATGTAATTGAATTATAAAAATTTTCTGGTGTATATATATGTCCCACCAGCCCGTTGTTTAAGAAACACTTTCAAAAGTGTTAAAAATATACTACTCAACAGTGTACAATATATTACAGCAACAGTGAACAATATACTCAAGAGTACCTTATGTATTAGCCTACTCTCTGCAAGAGTGTATTAAACACCAATTCACCAATTATTTTCACACTACTAAGGTACATGTAAACTCCCCACCACAAACTTTTTTATTCCAAAAGTGTACTGTGTCTCCCCTGTTTTAGGCCTAGTGCACACGTACATGGGTATTTAAAAAAAGGTTTTCTGTTTTCTGTTTAAAAAAATGTCTCCGTCCACATGAAAACGAAAAAACACACTATGAAGGACCATCATAAGCAGACCAAACCAACAGGTGGTGATATTTACATTTACATTTAGGCATTTAGCTGACGCTTTTATCCCAAGCGACTTACAAATATTAGGAGACAATGAAGCGACACATCAAAAATGGCAACAATAGTAATAAGAGGTGCTTTCCTAAGTTTACAATGTTTTGCAGTGCTAGATAAGTACCTGTAGATGATATCAGGTGTTCATGGAAGAGGTGTGTTTTTAGCTGTTTCTTAAAGGAGGTGAGGGATGTCTCCGTCTTGCCCTGGCCCATTGATTATTTCTGAATTATTATTGATTATTATATCTTGACTGTCAAATTCATTCATATGCCCAACAATTCCTGCTGCCAGCAAGTGTCACTATGACTATATCTGAATGTTGACCTTTAGATATGTTCAGGCCAGAATTTTTATCTAAGATGTAAGGTTGGAGATTGGACATTGTATGGCAGAGGTACATCAACTTCCTGTTTTGTGGTGTTAATAGCATGTTTTAGCACTTAACCTCGTGCTGCATGATTTAACATGTTTCTAGCATATTTGGCACTTCATGATAAAAAATACATAATTTAATGTTTCTGGGAGCGCATTACAGTGTAATGCATGACACTTCCTGTTTCCAACAGGTGGTGCTATGACCGTTACTGAACATTTTTATGTATTCAATTCACATTTATTTATATAGCGCTTTTCACAGTTTTCATTGATGCAAAGCTGCTTTACATAAATAATTATAAAAAGAGTAAATAATATGGATAATTTGTAAATATAACTAAAATAGTGTAGTCTAAAACAGTCTAAAAATGCAACGTGTTAATAATAATAAATATCAAAATAAGGTGTGCTTTAAAATAAGATGTAGATGTCTTCAGGCCAGTATGTTTATCAAATGTCTGAAGTTTGGGGCAGATTGGGCATTGTATGTCTTAGTTGCAACGACTTCCTGTTATGTGGTGTTAATACCTCCTGTTTTGTTGCGCACTTAGCTATGTGGTTCTATCATGGTTTAGCATGATTCTAGCATATTTTCCACACAATGGCACAGTTTCATATGTTGCTATTATTACAGTGTAAAACATTCAATTTCCTGTTGCAAGCAGGTGACGCTCTGACTGTAACTTATTATTGTCAGGTAGGTGTCTTCAGGCCAGGACTCTTATCAAACATGTGAAGTTTGGGGCAAACAGGACATTGCATGTTCGAGTTAGATCAACTTCCTCTTTAAGCCATTAATAACACATATAAATACATAACATGAATTTTGTGTGGCATTATTTGTTTTCAGTTTATCTGTCCAGAATGCTCTTGCACTTACAAGAGGTGTCAGTCCCAGACACCTGACATACACCAGACACGCAGTGGCAATAAGTAGTTTGTGTACTACAAAATCAAGCAAAATGCCAGCTTCAGCTATAAAACCTTTTTTGTGATTTGTGCTAATTGAAAATTCTAAAATTCAATTAATAAAATATGAAAATAAATTCATGAAAATATAATCTTGTTTTAATCTTTAAAACACAAAGATATTGCCAATATTTTCTTATTCTAATATTTATTTTATTTGCAATCATTAAAGATCCACATAATATGCACTATTAATAATAATCTGGACAAAAGGAGTAGCAATTAGTGTGTTTAAAAATAGCAAAAAAATGCTTAGAAAAAAAGTAGATTTAAAAGTTTCTTTCAGGTACAAAAAGACATGGTGGAAGTAATCTATATGAAGCAATCTGTTAAATGTTTAACATTTGATGTGCTTTATATAGATGTATGTATATGTGAATACTAATGCTTAATCAAATATGTTTATATAAAGTGATTATTTCTCTTCAGAAAACAGATTATAAACAGAAGATATACATATGTTCGGAACAACTCAAGGGTAAACTTATGTGAATTAATGCATTGCATTTAAACTATGCTTTTTGTCTCTAAAGAAAAAGAATAAATTAGAATAAATCATAAATATTGATGGATTTGTGTGTGAGTGTATAAGTTTCACAATGTGTTGAAACATTTTTAAATGCCTCTCAAAGAAGACATATAATAATAATTATTCCACAGATCAATTTTAACAAATGTCAAATGGTATTTGAACAAAGGTGAGTTATGACATTTCTTTGAATGTATAAACTAACCCTTTAATGCAGCTCAAACACAAAACAATATTAATTAGATACAAATTATATAATATATAACAAGAAGAATAATAAGAACTTCGAAAATATTTGTTGAGCATTCTTATATGCCAAAAAAAATTACAATGTTTTGCAGTGCTAGATAAGTACCTGTAGAGGAAAGAGATTTTTTTTATGATGTCAGGTATTCGTGGAAGAGGTGTGTTTTTAGCTGTTTCTTAAAGGAGGTGAGGGATGTGGCAGATCGGATTGCGTTAGGGAGATTATTCCATAAGCAGGGAACAGAGAAGGAGAAAGAGCGAGAGAGAGATTTAGTGCCCTTCTGTGAGGGTACAACCAGTCGATGTTCGTTCGCTGAGCGTAGGGTTCTGGATGGGTTGTAGGTGTGTAAAAGAGTTAAAGTATGAGGGTGCAGAGTTTGTGATGGTTTTAAATGTCAGCATTAATTATTTGAATTTAATGTGGGCAGCAACCGATAGCCAATAAAGAGAGATAAAGAGAGGTGTGACATGTGCTCTTTTGGGTTCTTGGAAAACAAGTATTGCTGCTGCGTTCTGAATCATCTGGAGTGGTTTGATTGCTCGTGTAGGAAGACCAGCCAGGAGACCATTGCAATAGTCCAGTCTAAAGATTACCAGGGCTTGAACTAGCAGTTGGGCGGCGTGCTCTGTGAGATATGGCCTGATCTTCCTGATGTTGTAGAGTGCATATCTACAAGACCGTGACATCCTTGAGATGTGTTCGGTAAAGGACAGCTGGTCATTGAAGATTACACCTAGGTTTCTTACGGATTTAGATGGTGTAATGGTTGTGTTGCCAATTTGAATTGTGAGGTTGTGTTGCATTGTAGGTGAGGCTGGAAGTACCAGGAGCTCAGTCTTGGCTAGGTTTAGCTGGAGGTGGTGTTCAGTCATCCAAGATGAGATGTCTTTTAGGCAGGCTGCAATGCGTGATGATATAGTGAAATGAAACAATATTTTCAATGCAAGAACCTCTTTATCATTGAACATTTAACGTGATAGCATTGTTAATAATCCAAGAGAATATTAAAACAAATGATTACAACCTAATGGCGGCTGGCAAACCAAACTTAAAAGGTGCATTTCCACCACCTACTAGATTGGAGTGTGGAGCACATCATGGTAAGAAAAATGACCTAAATTATATTTATCAAATTAGTAGCTTTCAGACAATTAAACAATTCTTTATCAATTTTATGTAGTTTTGGGCTATTACCTAAGTATCTGGATAGATAAACCATTAACTCCCAGAATTCTTAAAGCTTGGGATTACTGAAATCTTTCACTACTATGCCTCACACTTTATTGATACATGTTCGATAGTTTTCGCAAGACACTTTCACTTGTCACATAAACTGGATTTATGTTTCCCTTTCTGAACAAAGATTAACCAATAAACAATGACCAATACACATTCTAGAAATTATTACGTCCTTTCTCCTATTTTAAACTTCAATCTTTCATAACTAACTGTTTCCTGAATATAAAATAAATGTCTAACTTTGTTTCCGTTTTCCCACTCCTTCTGCCATTTCTTCTAATTAAATTAGCAGACTTGCTTGATGCAATTTTAATATCAATTTCTGAACATTTTAAAGCCTGTTTAGCGAATATCCACCTCTTCATTACCTGAAACCCCAATATGTGCAGGAATCCAAAGAAAGTGGATGATAATTTCAGCTTGTCTAGCTTTAAAAAATGACTTGTAGGATGTGGGAAATGTAGGATTTCATAAATCAAATCTTGTCTAGCTGTGGAAGTTCCAATTAATAATCTGATGGAGCAGATAAAGAATCTGTGCAAATCACTGACCTAATTGGTTAAAATTCTTCAACCCACTGAAGTGCTTAAGAAATTGCTATTAATTCTAAAGTGAATACCAATATATAATTTGATGATCTTTTCAAGACTTTGACTTTAAACTTGAGTATAAACATTGCTGCAGATGTAGAATTTTGATCTTTTGATCCATCAGAGTATATCTGCACTGCACTAAACACGGTCAATGTACTGTTGTACTGTTACACTGTTCAGAATATAATCTTACTAAACTCCTGCGATCGTTCACTGCTGTCATCAGGCATGTGAACTACGCATGCTCCTTGACCTCGCCAACAAACCACGCCCGCGTGATGTCGTTAGACGCGAAACACCAAGGTTTGATGCTGCCTTCCAGACAACTCGGATTTACGAAATTCCCCACCTCAAACCCGGAAATAACGTCTGTATTTAGTATCATTTAAGAGATTTTAGTACTGTTAAACATCAATGTTGGTAATGATTTAGTAACATGAAAACATTTGAAGTATTTAGCAACATTAAATAAGCGCCGTTACGGATATCATTTCCGGGTTGAGGTGGTAAATATACTAAATCCGAGGTGTCTGGAATTCAGCATTACTCAGCCTTCTCGGACACCGTCGAACAGTGAGGAAGTATTTTGGGTTTTTGAAGGAGGGAATCGCATAAATAGTAGTACCCCAGACTAATAGTTTGTCGTATTACTTTTGCAGTTATAAAAGGTATTTTTTTTATCGTTTCTTGGTCAAAACATGTCTTGCAGAAGAGGAGCTTTGATTGTATTGGAGGGTGTAGACAGAGCCGGAAAAACCACGCAATGTCACAAACTTGTGCACGCGCTACAGCAGAGCGGACGAGCTGCAGAATTGATGCGATTTCCCGGTAAAATCACTTTAGTGTTTTAGTGTCCGTTTATTTTAAATGAGCTATGGTCGTGTAGATTTAAATGAGAGCGATAAAGTTACTGACTGTCTGACAGCTTACAGTTGTTCATATGTGTATCCATCATCCGCGGATTATCTTTATTAACCTTATTAGCTAATATTACTGGTATAAACAATTGTTGTTTGTGTTAATGTTTTTTATTTATTTATAAAAATTATATTCAAAAATGTATGTCGGCTTGCCAGTATGTCAGTGAATTTTAAACTAATGTTGCATTCAGAGTATATAGGTGTGTGTGTGCGGGCGTATGTGTTTGCATAAGGTTGCACCTTAGCAGCTGCAGCCTCTACCGTTTTATTAGTCACTGTCAGACAGTATGTTTGATAACTAAAGTCCGCTTTTTAACCAGTATCAGCCAGATGAGGATGTACATCAGATCCAGGAGCAGGAGCAAAGTCAGAAAACATTAACACAGCCAACTTTAAAAGCTTTAAGCTTTTCAAAGCACTTGATAGTTAGAGCCTAGACAGTGGTTTTCATACTAAGATATGAAATGAAGATATGATAGTTATTTTAATTCTAAGCACAGTATTCTTTTAAAAGGCTATGTGCCACTGTTTATCAAGAAGCCATAACTTCAAATTGCTGGGTAATGCAATTGTAAAGTTGTGCCTTAAAAAGGTTGACTGCATTGATCTTTTTTTGTAATACTAAACCATTATATTTTATTTCTTATTTGTTTTTAGCAATGTTAAAAGGTTTAAATAAAGGAGTTAATGTTTAAGTATTATTGTTTCCCCCGTGGTATCGACTTGGTATCGAATATCGTGTACTTTTAGTGTTATCGGTACGGACTACTAGATTTTTGGTATCGTGACATCCGTAGTATGAACTGCTTATTTAGAGTACAGTCAGTAACCTCAGGTAACTCTAGCTATAAAGAAGTCATGCCACAGTTTGCAACCCTCTACGTACACAATGAAGTTTGAGTCGTCATTGGCTAGTAATTTTTTAAGCATAAAATGCATGAACAATGCAACTGAACAAAAAATATTAGGCAAAAAAAAACACGCTTTATCTATCTAAATATTTATATCTAAAGTCTCGCCAGACTTTTTAAAGCACTTTTCAACATTAATTTAACAAAGGAATTTAATGTAACATTTTTTTAGCAAATGTCTTTATATTAGTTTGCATAAAGAGCTAGCTTGCATAAAGGAGTTTATGAGGTGCTCAGTTTCTTGTCTCTGTCCATGCAGCCGTCATCAGAGAAAACACCTTTCCATTAATGCGCTCTGGATTCAACACGCTAACTGTTGCTCCTGCCTGCTCAGTGTTATTGTGGAATTGTAAGATTAGGAAAGTTTAAATAAAATGTTACATAAATATAAAAATAATAATAAAAATAATACAGACAAAATTGAAATTGATTTTAATACTTGCAGGACACGATACAGCTGATTTTAGGACTGTTCCACATACTTAAACAGATTTGTAAACTGCAGTCCAGTGTTGCCAAACCCCTCCCTCAGAAAATCTCTAGAACCACCCTCAAAAGCCAAATTTTTCCCAAAAAGTCGTCCAAATATAAAAACAATACAGTTACAAAAAAGATTGAAATGCTTGTTCTTGCAACCAGCTATTTCTAAACAAAGATACTTAATATTAAGAAACAAAAATTATGGCACAGTTAATGTCAAGTTTAATTGTTGGTTGGAAATATGTTATTTATTAGCCACATTAGCTGTAAGCTAACACATTGTTAAATTCAATCACAACTAATAATCCAGATCAACTCAAAACTCAGACCTACATGGCTTCAAATTTTAGTAAATTTAGTACACCACTTTAAAAAAATTTTTCAAATTACTGACTGCAGCTGTGACGCGTCATAGGAGAAATCCAAGTGAGCCTGGGTTCTCCCAAGTTTTTTTCTCCATATATATATATATATATATTCTGCTGTAAAACTGCATTGAAACAGTGCTATATTGTTGAAGCGCTATACAAATAAACTTGAACTTGAACTGCGATTTTTAAAGTTTTTTAAAACACACCCACCTGGTGTGGCCTTTTGTAACGTTGAGTGCATGTGTGAGACACAGCGATAGAGGGAGCTTTCGGCTATGAGACGGTGTGTATAGAGAACGGCAACGCAATGCATCTTGGGAAGATACGGCACAGGAGCTCCGGTGAGCACTGTGTACCTAACATGTTAATAGACATTGAAGTTTGTATTCTACAAGCTTCAAACACGTTTAAATTGTGAACACTTAATGTGTTAATGAACTCTTGATGTTTAATGAACGACAGTCACGACCGGCGTGGAAGACAGATCTTCAAAATAGTGCTATTTTACCGCTTTTACACATAAAAATAACACTTGGATTCAGATCTCCGAGTTGACAGCTGTCATGAGTAGCAGCATTAAGAGAGAAAAACATAACCGTAACCATCTTATCCGATACATGCATGTTTGTTCATGGTGAATTGATGTGTATGCACAACGTACTTCATACTTAGTTAAACTGTACCAGTGAGCATATTACTTCAGCGTGAAGAGAAATACATGACATTCTGTGACAAGATTATCACAGTATGCTATGATCTAGTGTTGAAACTAAATATACATAATTTTCTATTCTTGCCAAACATTAACAGATTAATTAGCATATTGCATACTATCCGCTTTATAATAAATTACAAAATATTTAAACTTCTGTATTTCTTTATTTGTACAAAAAGCGATAAGGTATATGTGTACAGCTTACAATGACACACAAAAGAGGTAAAGTGCCAGTGTCGATTTAATGTATTAAAACACACAACGCACTAGATGTAAATTAGGTAAAAACTTGAAAATGAAATGAAAATATAACAGGTGTTACATTTAAGCATTTAAAACACAGATAACAAGGCACCAAATATCATATTAATAATAAAATATAACAAAATCATCTAAATATATAAACTTGCAATTTTGTTCATGTCAATTGTTAAAATGTTTACGTGCTGACAGTGACAGCACAAACAAGATATAAAAATATATCTGAAGTCATTATGTGTGGTAGCTCGATCAGATCAGCTGACTGTGTTTAATTCAATTCAGTTTTATTTGTATAGTACTTTTTCACAATGATCATTGTACCAAAGCAGCTTTACATGTATTGAAATATAACAGTTAGTGGTCAGGGATTCAAAAAAAAACTCTTTAAGAGAGAAAAAAACCCTGACATGACATGTTATAGTTGCAATCCGTAGCATGTGCAATCCGTAATAAAGGACACAAATTGCCATTGATCGCATCTATAACTCGCTATGCAGTTACAAGACACAGACATTTGCTTACTTAAGAGAGTGAATAAAAATGAATTATATATAATGTGGTAGATGTGATTTTAATTTAACAGGGCCATGGGTGCGAGGAAGTTGTCTTGGGCAGTCGTCTATTTAGCATCACCAGGATGGGCATCAGGTGGGGCAGTACTGTTATGAGCAGTGTTGTGCCAGCTGAAACTCATTCCTCGGGATCCCTCGGAAAAGGGAGAGGGGGATAGAGAGAGCGAAAAGGAGAGAGGAGAGAGAGAGAGAAGGGGACAAAACAGTCCTGGACATTGCTGGGAAGGTCATTCCATAGTTTTGGTGCTAAGTAGGAGAAGGATCTTCCACCTTTAGATTTTTTTGATATCCTTGGAACTATTAACAGATAATATGTTTATGTGGATAATATGCTTAATTTTCTACCACACCTTTGCTTTTGTTGTAATAGTATCTCTATAAGAAACTCTTAATATCATCTTCATTCGGTCGATTTATATATTTTTCCCCTCTAATTCTCTGTCGCTCTGTATTAGTGATGCGTCTACTAGCATCCCGTGCCATACATAATGGCGACTTGTAATGCATATAGTGGCGACGATTCCCAGACTATTGTAAAGCGGACTGAGAATTTAAGAGATTGAAAAGTAGTATATCTGCGCTTTGCAGATTAAATCCTTATTTAAACCTTAGACATTTAGTTTGGTTTGCTCCTAATTGTAAAAGGGAGAGATATCACCATGGTGAGATCAAAAGAGCTCTCTGAGGCCTACAGAAAGACAATTGTTGATGCTCATGAGTCTGGTAAGGGATATAAAAAGATCTCAAAATAATTTGTAATCAGCCATTCCACTGTCAGGTAAATCATTTGCATGTGGAGAACATTTAAACAACTTCAAATTCACATTAAATTCTAATTTTGTTCGGTCTGCACAGGGCCACATGTTGAACATATCAATAATGATGTCACCGCATTCTACACACACATTGAAGTGAGATCTCTGATCAACTGTGAATTGACTTCAGATTTTGACACAGCTGTTATTTGTATGCGTAGTATTGGTATTAGGTTTCACTAACAGAACTTGAACTTGAACTAACAGAATGATGTTTTCTATACAGACAGAACCACAGTGATTGGACAACTCATCAGTTCATACTTAGAGAAAAAGAGTAATCTGGAGGATCACACTGTTCATCTACTTTTTTCAGCAAACCGCTGGGAAATGGTGTAAGTTATTGTTCCTAAATATTGTATTTACAATTAGTGTAATTTTACTCCTCTCAAGAATATGCTTATATGCTTAAGAATAATGTCTCACTCTTTTTTTATATAATAATGTCACACCTCATTTTAATTAAATGCATTATCTTTCTTATCCTAAAAAGGCTAGAGGCTAGATGATCACAGCAAATTGGTTACATAAAAATATCTATAATATATATATATATATATATTATAGATATTTGCTGTGATCATCTAGCCTTTTTAGGATAAGAAAGATAATAAACAAAATTGACATGGTCGTTGTTACCTTAGACATTGGTTTATGTTCAATAATAATTACTGTCATTTGTAAACAAATTGTAACATTGTAACCAATGTCATTGGTTTGTGTTCAATAAGTTACAATTGTCATGTAAATGTAACCTAATTCATGGGTTTGTGTTCAGTCAGTGATAAAAATGTCATGACCAATGTAGCCTAAGTTATAGGCTTGTATTCAATAATAAATGGTAAAAAAACTGCTTCTTGTAATGTCTGTATGTATGTGCGATTAAATGCGATTAATTAGATTAATTAATCGCCACTCCATGTAATTAGATCAAAAATTTTAATTGCATTGTAACCAATGTCAAACCAATGACATTGGTTACAATGTTACAATTTGTTTACAAATGACAGTTTTAATTATTATTGAACATAAACCAATGTCTAAGGTAACAACGACCATGACAATTTTGTTTATTACTGAACACAAGCCTGTCAACTAAATTGCAATGGACATGGCATTATTGTTATTGAACATAAGCCTGTCCCTTATGCTACACTAGTCAAAATTCTTATTTCTCTTTTAACCAGTTGCTAAGACAGACTAACTTGTTCACATTTTCTGAGTTTAAAGATGCCCTTTTATTCTGCACAACAGTGCCAGCCAGTGAGAAAAGTCTTTCGCATGGTACTGTGGTTGCAGGGGTGGCCAAATATTTGGAAGCTAAGGAAGACAGTGTAGCATGGGCTCCGGCATGAGCTGACCACCACTCTAGAGGACACTGATCCATTGCAATACTGGGCTCAGCTCTGTAACGATGTAAAGCATTGCTATGGTGGTTTTCTTCCTCTGAATCTGAGTCTGAACCCAGCAGGAGGATTCTCTTCTTCTTAGCTGGCATATGTTCCTTACAAGGTTGTGGAGTATCTGCTCTGAGTCCTCCTTCCTCTAGTATTTTCTCAAGGCTAGACCACACCTGTTCTCTCTCTCCTCTTGATAGGCACTTCAAGTCCTTAAAACGTGGGTCAAGCGCTGAAGCTAGTTTTAGCCATTCTCCATTCATGTCAGCTTGGCGTTCGGCAAGATCCTTGCTGAAGGCAGTCTTGAACCTAGCCACATAGGCTGGATCCTCATCAGAGACTCTCATTACATGGTGAAGGTGGCAGAATGCAGGAAGCACCACAGAGCAGGAGACATAAGCCTCACCCCCAAGGAGTTCAGTGACATTATAGACAGTAGAAGATAATACAAACCATAAATAAGGTTCAGTGCGTTTAGTTTAGGCAAAATAAGTTAATTTATTTTGCATCAATTATAAAGGGTGATTTACTGGAAAATACTTTACATTTTTTTCATTTGTTCATTTTATGAAATCTTAAAAATCTTTAAAAATATTTTTAGGGTTGTAAGTCTCAGTAAGAGCATTTAGCCATGATATTCTATTTCACAGTCTATGACAACATGCATAAAACAACAATAATATAACATGGTGCTAATGTAATGCAACTTACGCAGTTTGTCCCACTCAGATGCAGTCAGCATGACTAACTTGTGTTTCTGTTGGGCCAGAGTAGTCTTAACAGCCTCTTCATTCTGTAAGAGACGGGTGATCATATCGAGTGACGAGTTCCACCTCGTTGACACGTCTTGTATCAGTTGCTCTCTCTGTTGTCCTAGTGAAATTTGTTGTTGATGAAGTTCTTCTGTATTAGCAGGGCTGTGCTTAAAATGTCCAACAATTTTGCGACACTTTGTCATTGTGTCCGCGAATCCACTATCAGAGAGGCAAACAGTGATGGTCCGCTGTAATATATGGGCAGCGCATGGCATGTGATGTAAGGGGAGCTTACTTGCCGCTGCGACCATGTTGCGTGCGCTGTCAGTTCCGATGGTGGTCACCTTTTCCTGGACGCCCCAGTCGTCAGCCACTGTTAGAAACTGCTCGGCACATGCATCAGAATAGTGCCGTGTGACTGACTTCAGCACAGTTAACGCGAAGGACTTAAGTTTCCAGTCACAATCGATGACATGTGCAGTAACACCTAGATAGTTGTGATTACTGATCGACGTCCAGTGATCTCCGGTTAGGGCCACATGTTTAGCTTGAGCTAAGTTGTCCCATTTTGATATTTTTTCTGTGTCATACAGCTGATTTATTCTCGAAAGTACTGTACCTCTTGATGGTAATGTGTAGGTTGTGTCGGAGGAAGCGATTCGAAATGCATCCATAAGCCCCTTGTCTCCAACAACATTAACAGGTCTACAGTCCATTGCAATCCATTTAGATATCGCATTTGTTAATGATTGCGATGTAGACTGACTTAATTTGCGGCGACTCGTTTCAGTCAGCGTGGTTTGGCGGAGCTTGCTGACTGTTGCAGCCGGGGGTGAAGTGACTGCAGAGCTCGCTAAAACATGCTTTGAGTTCAGGTGGTATTTCAAACTAGAACTGCTTCGATGATAGGCAAATTCCTTGTCACAAACAACACAAAATGACTTTGGTTTTATCAGTGGCTCCACTAGCATCTCTTTTGTACTTAAAATTGCCCTTCAGCAAGCCATGCAGTTCTTCGTCCTTTTCATTTTGCATCTTGTTCATTTTGTTACTAGCTTGCTGCAGTTCTACAAAGTGTAACGTTACAGGTCTGTAGGGGGGCGGGGCGCGTTAATTGCGTTAAAAGTTTTAACGCGTTATTTTTTTCTGTGATTAATTAATCGAATTAACACGTTAAATTCCCACCCCTAATATATATATATGTGTATATTAGGGCTATACATATGCATACATATGTATATGTATATGTATGTATATATGTATATGTATATAAATATATAACGTATGTATGTGTAACGTCTGCTTGTGTGTTAAACAATGCGAATGCAATTGTGATGCAGCAACAAATTGGCTGTAGCAATGAAAAATCAGGTGCAGAAAACGTGGCTGCAGGAAACGATGAGGCGAGATCAGACGGCATGTAAACGCCAGACAGGAGATTATTTATTTTATTTCCAATTATTTATGATGCATATTGCAGGGAGAAGGACCTTCATATGTAGGCCTACTCGAGCAGATTATTAATTAAAACAGATAATGCATCGTCTAAAGATCCTTCATTTGTCTTTGCTACTCAACATCTATGATGTAAAAACGATGCTGTAATGCAACTTAAGTATCTTGTAAAATCATTATAATTATTATAAATCATTATAATCTGTAAAGTAAGGAGACAATTTTAAACATATTATTTCCAGTACAATACCACTCATAAGTTTAGACACTTTACACAAAAAGATGTGTATTTCAATGTTTGAAATTACTTTAGTTAATTAATGTCCCTGTTGAGATAGAGAGTGTGCAATTTAAAAATTAAATGTTCATGTTATATATTTTAGTTGCATTTGTGAGTTATTAAAAATGTAACTGCTTGTTTAAACTAGGCATGTAATATATTGATAAATTAATCGAATCGTATCGCAGAAATTTTTAAGGTATCGGCAAATATCGTATCACTGGTGGAGAAAATCGACATCGAATCGTATCGTGATGAACTGTCCAATTTACACCCCTAATACATATACATATACATATACATATACGTGTGTGTAGTGTGTGTGTAGAGTTTCCTCATCTCAGCTCGTAGACTTACAGGCACAGTCAATTCGGAGAGAAATAAAACGCACATAAATTATTTAAACGTAAAACCGGAAAAGAAAAACGCAATTCACAAGCGTGTATTGAACCGTGGATGTCGTACCGAATGGTTCAATATTATATTGAGAATTGTGGCATCCCTAATGTATATATATATATGCAAGCTTTCTCCACACTTTTTTCTTTCCGTCATTCTGGTACAGGTTAATCTTAGTTTTATCTGTCCAAACATGTTCGAAGTCGTCATCAGATTGGTTAAATTCTACAGGTTTTCAGGGAGACGCATGTGTCGCATTCTTTAATGATTCGCCTGAAAACAAAAAGTGGTCCTATCGAATAAGAAAGCTGTCGTTTCACGGTTTACATTAGTAACAGTTGAGCGTTCATCAAGAAGCGTCCATCTATCCACTAAATCCAAAAGTATGCTAGGTTTACGGTATAGACTCGAGGCACTTAGTGGAGCCTAAAAGAGATATTTTAACTTGCAAACAAACTCCTCCAGCACTACTGTAAATTCTGCTTTGTCAAGAGAATTGATCAGTGTTTATTAGTTTTACATGATTTGAAGTTGTCTAAACAAAGTCTTCATACGTTACCGATATCCTTGGTGTTTTGCTAACGGTGCTCTAGGATTCAGTCGAATTGTTATTATGCATTGTGTAGAGACTTGGCCGGGCCAAATGTTGGATTTCTTTAAGGGATCATAAAGTTAGACAACAAACAACAAATTCCCAGGGGGGGGGAGTCCACAACAGAACCCCTTTGTGGCTCCAGAAAGTCTGGGTTAAGTGATGACCTGCCGGTTGTTACTTAACTCAGTAGGACAGTTATGGCACCTCTCTGGCATTCCCCAGAGAGGGTGACCCCCAGCTCAACTCCCTGAGATCTTCCAGATTTGCAGAGAGGATTAGAGAGACACTTTCCAAACACCTCAAAGAGACTCTCTAGGATGAGCAAGAATAAACTGTCCAATTTGTGTATATATATATATATATACCCGTATATATATATGTGTGTGTGTGTATTCCTCTGTTATCCCTTAATGCCCTACCATAGTTAGTGCATGTATTTCATTACTGTTGGAGTTTAACTGTTATTTCATGGCAGATGAATGAATAACTATTGTTCTTACTTCACCTCTCTCTCTCGTGTGTGGTATCAAAATGATCCACAAATTATTTCCTAAATAATGATGCACAATACATAGTCATGGCGTGCATCATACTCACTTTACAATAAGTTTATGTGTTTGGTGCAAACAGGACATACTGCCATACCTGTGTAAATTAAAGTCACAGGGAGAGACAAACAAACTTTCTCCCGCGCATCAACGGCCCCTCGTCATTGGCCAAGTGACCTAACGGAGGCGTGACAGCTGTGTCTTTAAGACCGACATGCAGCAGACAACTCGTTGCTCAGAAACTTGGAATCTATTCCAAACTTTGTGGGACCTGCCCTTTCTTCAGGACAGTTTTCCGGCAATCTTACTTCGGCAGACTTCGACACTTCTCGCGAAACTTCGCTCTCCAAATGGACTTCGCGAATCCACCGGGACACTCTCTCTCTTTCTCTCCACGCACCAGGATGCAACTAACTGTTCAATGCAAGTATCACAATTCAACAGCGCTTAAGCATTGCCCTTGGCTACCAAGGTGAACTTTTGTAGAGAAAACCCGGTGGTTTGTGTTCTGCTGATTTAATGTGCCACTCTTTACCCTTTTCTCTGATTTTTCTATGCTTTCTCTTGTATGCGTGTGAATGTGTATTAGAGCTGCACGATTAATCGTTAAAGGATCGCGATCTCGATTCAAACACCCATACGATCTCATTAGTAAATTTCAACGATTTTTCATTGCCGTTGGTGGTGCCGCTGAAGCAGAGAAAGCAGTAGCCTATAAAACCTGTTTTCCATTTTACTGCGCTACTTTTTCATTATTCTTTTTGTGTAAGGATTAGTTCAGTGCGTTAACGCCCAAAACGCGAGTGCAACGGTCAAACACGTGTGTGTACTGTATGTGTGTTAACAAAAACCTATGATAAATAATGCAGTGTCTTTGAAAAACGCATTCTGTATGAACAGTCCTAATTGAGGTCTTATTATGACCCTGGTTAGAAATATTGAAATGATCAGAAGTACTGGGATAAAATTTCGGATATAAACACTAATGTCTACGTGATCAAAACAGAGCACATCACATTTTGAACGTAAATTGCTGCTTCAAATAAGGCATTTATCGATTACATTGTTTCGCCACTAGGTGGGGACAACGACTCTAAAAATTCATTTTTCATGAATCAATCATTTAATGCTGATTCATCCAGTAATTGATCAAGTGAAATATTTATTAGTGAGCAATTAATATTTAGTAAATTTACTTATAGTTGCTGTTCAGAATCGTGGGAGAATCGTGATCTCCATTTTAAGATGTGCGTAAATGAATAATTTAGTGGTTGCACACCGGTCTGTTATTGTGGGGATATTTCCACGACTCTAAATATGATGCACAAAGCAAAGCGTAATTGGTTGCTTTACCTGTCAGTCATATGTGCTCTTGGGCACATATGTGCATACCTTTGCCACTAAAAGCTTCATTATGACAGCCTGGCTAAAGGAGAACACCCTTCCCCTAACTTGTTTTAATTAACTGGTTCTTGCCATGATGCTGGAAGAGCATTAAACCAGAAACAAATACACTTCTTTACCCATGTGTTCTTATGGAAGTCGTAAGTCCATTAATTGTTATTTTTTATTGTATTGTTTTTCTCCACTTCATTTTCTTGTGATCTCGAAAAACAAAAGTTGTTTTCTTGTGATCTCGACTTATTTTTCTCACTACAAGTGTAGCTAATAGTTGTCCACAATGGATTTATAAATAAAGTTGGATGGTGGCTGTTCGTGAATTTATGGACCATCTCTAAAGTTGTAATATACCCAGCTAGCAAAAGTATGTGACTGTTACGTAACTGCAACATAATCTGATAACCAAACTTACATTGTGGCGACCGGAAAAGTAAAATTCCAAGATTCGTCACCACAACGTAACGTTCATGACGTTGCCGAGATGACTAGAAAATTAAGTCCAGATCACGAGAAAACAAACAAAAAAAATAACAATGTTTGGCCGATTACGACTTCCGTATATTGTAGTACAGTTGTATAATATTCATCTTCAATGGTAAAGTTTTAACCTGACTAATCCATGTTTTGATGTTGCATGAGTAACATGGATTTGCACTTTCTTATTTCTTATTTCAGACCGCTGATAAAACAGAAGCTGGAACAGGGAATTAACCTAGTGGTGGACCGTTACGCATTTTCAGGAGTGGCTTTCACTAGTGCCAAGCCTGTGAGTGTTATATTACCTAAATACATTTTAATTCACATACACAAGGAAAAACACCTTTAAGTTATATAAATACTGTTAAAATACAGTCTTAAAGCAAATGTGATGGCAACACATATCAACTTAAGTGATTTAGTGGACATAGGTCAACATAAACAAGCAGATGAAGAGAACTGTTTTGTGTTTAGGGCTTCTCGTTGGAGTGGTGCAAAAATCCAGATGTGGGACTTCCTAAACCAGACCTGGTGATGTTTCTCCAGCTAAATCCGAGTGTGGCAGAAAACCGTGGACAATTTGGAATGGAACGTTATGAAACAAGTGCTTTTCAATGCACCGTTCATCAAAGGTTTGAAGAGCTCATGAAAGATACCTCAGTCAACTGGAAAGTGAGTTTTTTGCATATATAATTCTATATATGGGCATTTTTAGTGCATAATTCATCCTGTGTTTTTTTTTTTGCTCGTTTAGGTTATTGATGCAGCAAGGACCATTGAAGAGGTGCACCAAGATATAGAGATTTTGAGCAAGAATATCATCAGTTTATCAGAGAACCAGCCAATTGGAATGTTGTGGAGGTGAATGACTGCTCCAGAGAAGCTTTTAATATTTTGTTAAATAATTGTTAAACAAAAATATGTGTTAAAGATTAATTCACTCTCATATTTCTTTACTGTTTTTAATGAATTAAATAAATATTCATAAAATAAACTTGTACATAGATTCTGAACATGACAGTTTTTCACAATTACACAAGCTAACCTGCCCAATATGCTCAATATAAATGCTTAACTTTCCATGATTGCACAAGTTGGTACAGGTCCACAACTTCAGTGACTATCCCATGTCAAAAGTAAATGCTGAATAAAATCTGATGAACAGTTACTCTGACCAATACTGTAAAATGTGTTATGGCAAGCCTGTTTAAATTAAGGGGTAACAAGGCACCACATAACTTTAAAAATAAATCTGTAGTGTTAAGACTTATTATAGATACACATAAATGCTAGTATATACTGATGATCCTGTGAGCCCTGACCTTGTGAGCTCACGCAAGATGACATAGAGCAGTCAACATAGCCGTAGAAAGAAAGTTGCCACACTGGCCTTGGGCAACAATTATGTTCTTTTTTTTCGTCTTACTCTTCTCTTTCCTCAGTATCACTGAATTCTGAATGTCTGGCAAATGTAATATTTCTTCACAGAGACAGGATTTCAAACTCTTCATCTTCAGAATCAAACAAGCGCTCCATCCGGTCTGAATCAGAGAAGTCTGTTGAGGAATTTAATAAACATGCATGAATATAGTACTATGTTTTTTCCCAATCAAAGGGCATGTCTGATGGAAAATATTGAAACTAATAATCTATTAATGGGTAATTCTACAGAAATGTCCATTTTTGGTACAGCAAGATAAACTTCTAACATTCTAACATTTAAACTTAGACCACATTATTAGATTACCTTTTGACTTTACAAATACAGATAAATAACAGCTTAATGAGTTTGAGAGGCACTAGTGTAACTGATCTTTAATGGTGCTACTCATAAAGAAGGTGACACCAGTGACAATATTTATGAAAAATGCATTTTACAAAAAGGCTGCTGCAAGGTATCAAACCACATGTTGTCATTTTGAATTTTTTTACAATTCTTTAACAATAACATAGGTCATACCAGTGATTTCAACTAAAAGCTTCATATGAAATCATGAGATAAATGAGAAAATTCCTGATAACTGAAAAGAGACTTATCATGGGCCTTTCTTCATAGATCTTGAGGAAATCATAATAAGGGCATCCAGTGATGTCACATGTGATTTTTATTTCAAAATAAAAGATTTTTGTTAAAATGCTATACCAGTGACACAACTCCAGGGGACCACTACTTTCATTATATATTTTATCATATCCTGCATGTAGGAGCAAGTTACTAGTAAATTTAAATTTTTATCAATTTGTTCATTTAAATATAATTTTTGTTGTTGTATCATTAATTGTTTATTTCTTTGAGTGTGTGCCCTCTATAGGTGAGAGAAATGTTTAAAAGAAAATGCCACCCCTGGCAAGGGTTGGGCGGCGCTGGTGCAAGAGCACACAGTTTTTGACCAGTTCCGTACACATGGAGAAAGCCTGAAAGCGGCCTTGGAGTTGTTTGTTTGTTTTTATGCTACAATGCATCTTTATTTTTGATTTAATAAACTTTAGTTATCGTTTGAAACATCAACAAGCCTCTTTGGATCTATTCATGCTACTTCGCACGCGTCAGAAATATTGCACCATCACCTCTCACAGTGGCCAAGAAACAAGGGACAAAACTGAAAATTTTGAAGCTTGTTTTTGTCATTAACATTATTTATTTGATAGTTATAAATACATTATAGTTTTCTAAATGGTAGAAAAAACAGTTTTTGACCTGTTCCCTCTGTACATGGCTGTGAGGATGAGCAGTTTTGTGGTGCTTGGAATTCTATATAATTAATTCAAAAATAAATATTGGCACATTTATGGATCAATAAGGTGTAACTGTTCAAATAATATATTATAATATATATATAAATAAATGTAACCCTAAAGTGTTTTTCAAGTGTAATGTTTCTTATTATTCCGAGGTTGCATCCAGTCCATACCCTGACCTGACATTGGATCTGTCAGAAGGAGGTGACCCCCAGGAGAACCTGCACTCACTATATATAGCTAATGCTAATGCTAGTTACTACATTAATGATAATGCTAAACAGTATTTATGCTAATCTCTTTAACTATTTAACTTTTTTGACTAATTAACTGCTTCTTTTCTGTCTATGTCAGGAGTTTAATGTTATAGCTGCACTCAGTCAACTCAGTCATCCCCGGCTAAACAATCCTTTATTGTATAATATTAGCCTTTTAACTACTAATGCCTTTTACCATACACACAAACACATTGTTAAATTCAATCACAACTACTAATCCAGATCATGCTCAGACCTACAGGGCTTCAAAATTTTAGTAAATTTAGTACACAACTTTAAATCAAATAATTTTTTTATCAAACTACTGACTGCAGCTGTGCTAGGGTTTATTTCAGAGGAGAAATGACCCTCCAAGTGAGCCTGGGTTCTCCCAAGTTTTTTCCTCCATATATATATATAGACCATTTCACAAGATGTAAACAACACTTGTCCAGAAGCACTTCCTGTTTCAGTTTTTCTGTATTTCACATATGTAATTGAACCTTAAAGATGTTCGTTAAACATTTTGATTCCATTGTACATGTTATTTCTGTTGGTTGTATTTCGTTACTGTTGGTTGTGTAGTGTTACAAAACTGAGACAGGACCAGTGCTGTTTACATATTGTGAAATGGTTTATATATATATATATATAGACACACACACACACACACACATATACATACATACATTCATTAATGGAGTTTGGGTTTCTTGCCACCGTTGCCTTGTTGGAGTGCTCACTAGGAGACTGCTGATATTAGATATTAGTGATATTAAATATTAGTTATTAAATTAGCTTTTATATTTCCCTGCTTGTTATTCTGTTTATTCTGCTGTAAAGCTGCTTTGAAACAGTGCTACATTGTTAAAGCGCTATACAAATGAACATGAACGGCTAGGGACAGAAAATGGACATTTCCGTAGAATGAACCTAAATTTGATAAAATATTTATTTTGTTTTTGCAATTTAGCAATAAAAATTTGGATTTTAAATAGTTTTAAAAATTGTACATACAAAGTTTTTGTGATTGTCATTTTCTAACAAATAAATCGCTAAACGTTACTTACTTTTATTATGTTACACACCAAATTTGAATGATGTATATGTATTTTGCCCTACAAAATTGTTTGATAATTTCCCCTATAATGCCTTTTGTAAAAAGCATGAATGATCTTGAATGCACAATGAGAAAGTGGAATGAGATTATTTACAGCCATGCTGTAAAAATGTTTGAAATTATGTTGATAGCGTGGGACAAAGTTAAGTAATACAGCAGATCCGCAATTAAAAGATGATTGTCTTGCTAGGTTTACTTTAGCTAATAATTTGCTAATAATAGTGTAATAGATTTACACTTCCTATGCATATATATATATATATATACAGTATACCTGTATATATGCATAGGAAGTGTAAATCTATTCACAATGGATGCCACTTATATTATAAAAAAATTACCTGGTGTGAGATTAAGTATATCAGCAATGATTAGATGAGATGGCTGACTGTCCACTAATTCAAACATAGGAAGACCTCTACAGTTTGAAACCTGCATGGGGAAAAAGAACAATGGTACAAACAATAACAGTGACAACTCAAAATAAAAATCAATATAATGTCCACATACCTTACGAATCTGTGCACACCAATTATCAAAATCTTCCTCTGTTTGACAGAAGAAGCCCTGAAAGAGAAATATTTAGCATAGATGATAAGATTGATGCTATCCTGTTTCAGGCTTAGTGTTCATACTTTATCCTGGGCAGAGCCATAGAGATGCGACAATGGAAGTACAGAATGCTCGAGCCTCGCGTGATTACTATATTGTTCCAGGAAGTTTTTGGCAGGCTCTTTTGGGCTCTTTTTACATTTTTACATTACATACGATTTTTGTTCATTTAAAGTTCATAAATGCATTGATTTGCACTGACATGTATGTAGCATTTATATGTAGTTACATCAATTCTTTTTTTAAAATAAAATAAGTTCACGAGTTTGCCTTTACAGATAATAAGCAAGCGTAATAGTTATGCGTATTTGGCGTGCTGTCCGGGGGAGGGCCCCGAGCTCGGCAGTTCTTCCCGAACCCGGAACGCTCCCCCCCTGTCCGGGGAGGGCTCCGAGCTCGGTGCTTGCCCGAACCCAGAGCGCTGCCCCCCAAAAAGCAATAAGCGCAGGACAGCAGCCAGAGCGGGGCAAAGTGGCCCCCCAAAACTGCAGGGCATGATGTGCTATAAGAGCTAGGGATGCTGGCGTCGCTTAGAGAGTAGATGCCACGGCGGAGAGAGTGTGTGTGCCGCTGCGGCGGTAAGATAACGGAAGAGGCTCCTGCGGGAGCGTGCACTGCTGCGTCAGTATAGAATAACGGAAGAGGCTCCTGCGGGAGCGTGCACTGCTGCGTCAGTATAGAATAACGAAGAGGCTCCTGCGGGAGCGTGCACTGCTGCGCGCAGTATAGAATAACGGAAGAGGTTCCTGGAGCGTGCATTGCTGCGGCAGTATAAAATAACGGAAGAGGCTCCTGCGTGGAGCCGCGTGCACTGCCGCGCAGTGTAGAATAACGGAAGAGGCTCCTGCGTGGAGCGTGCACTGCCGCGGCAGTGTAGAATAACGGAAGAGGCTCCTGCGGAGCGTGCACTGCTGCGCAGTAGAATAACGGAAGAGGCTCCTGCGGGAGCGTGCACCGCTGCGGCAGTATAGAATAACGGAAGAGGCTCCTGCGGGAGCGTGCACTGCTGCGGCAGTAGAATAATGGAAAAAGCTCCTGCGGGAGCGTGCACTGCTGTGGCAGAATAGAATAACGGAAGAGGCACCTGCGGGAGCGTGCACTGCTGTGGCAGAATAGAATAACGGAAGAGGCACCTGCGGGAGTGTGCGCTGCTGCGGCAGTAGAATAATGGAAAAGGTAGATGCGAACCAGCGACCTTGATAAAATCCTCCAAAGCCGACGGAGGGGGCGGCGTCGGTAAACAGTTGGATATCGACGGGGGAAGAAATCAAGTTTTTGTAAAAGAACGACAAGCCGTTCCATTGTCTAAGGAATGATATCCATAACCGAAGCTCGCTATGCACGAAGTCGTTTAGTGTTATCCGGTCCTCCAGTGCGAGGGCGGAGGACGCAAGGATGAGAAGATGGGAGATAAAAGGACGGCCCTGTGGCATGATGCGCATCTCGAAGTTTAAATGACCGAGAACGGATAGCAGCTCGCGTTTGGAGCAGCTTGAGCTTTCGATAAGAGAGCAGGCGACCAGAATCGTTCTGTCAATTTTTTCCTTGGGTAAGGAAGCCTGGAATTTTTGCGAATCGAAGTTAATACCCAAAAATTCGATAGAAGTGCTTGGGCCCATAGTTTTGTCCTGGGCAAGAGGGATCCCGAGTTCGGAGAAAACTCTCTGGGTTATTGAGAGGTGCGCGGCTGGGATGGCATCGGCAGGCGAGATGATTAAAAAATCGTCCAGAAGGTGGATTAAATAGGGCATAGCGTAGTTATTAGAGAGAATCCAGCAGATTGCTTCTGACAGCATGTCAAAATTTTGGGCTGCTTTTGCAGCCGAAGGTTAGACGGACGGAGAAGTAAAACTTGTCATGCCAATATGCCGAATAAATGCCAAAAATCGGGGTGAATAGGCATCACTTTAAAGGCAGAGGTGATGTCGACTTTGGCCAGCCAGGCGCCGCGGCCGGCGTTCTTGATCAAAGTCATGGCATGGTCAATGTCGTGGTAAGTGAGGGAGAATTCTTCGAGTGGTATGAGGCTGTTAACGCTTGGAAAAGGAGAATTGTGCGGGGAAGACAGATCGATTATGAGGCGCTTCTTACCTGAGAATTTATGGGTAGCTACGCCGATAGGGCTCACGCGAAAAACGGCGAAGGGGGGAACGGAAAAGGGGCCGATCATAAAGTTCTCGTCGATTTTTTTTTTTAAATATTATATTTATTGAAGTATTTTCAGATTTACAGACAGGTGAACAGAACGATCACAAGACAGAAACAAAAACGACTACACACATAAGAAAAAAAAAATATATATAAATAAAAAAAAACTCCTTCAATTACAATCATATTTGCAGTTAATGCCAATATGAGCCTAACAGAGGCACGGGAAATCAAAATGGATAATTTGCCCAGCATGGAATGAATAGAGGTCAAATTAAAGACAGAGGTTAACGAAAATTACAATAAAATGACAACAAAAAAAAATGTTAAGTTGTTTCATTATTGGTTTTTAACAGGTGATTGAAAAGAGGCCTCCAAGAAGCTTCGAATTTTTCTATATTACCAGAGATACTATATCTGAGTCTTTCCACATGCAGAGTGGAGGAGAGTTCTGATAACCAGATCTTAAATAGTGGCTTCGAATTTTTCTTCCACACACAGAGTATAGTTTTTTTGGCGATCATCATGCCAAACTGTATAGGCAATCGGGTAGCAAAATTAAAGCGCTGCAGGGAAGCTGACCAGCCAAGAATGGCAGTTGCAGGGTCTACTGGGAGCTCACATGTATAAGCATCAGAAAGAAATTGAAAAACTTCTGACCAGAATTCACCGTTTTGGGCATGACCAGAAAAGATGACCAAGAGAGCCCTCTGCAGATTCACATTTATTGCAGAGAGGAGAGATAGTAGGATAAAAAGTGTTGAGTTTAACCCTAGAGTAATGCAATCTGTGCAACACCTTATACTGAATAAGCTGGAGCCTAGCATTAATGGAACAGGTGTATATATTTTTAAGACATTTTCCCCAGTCCTCCTCAGAGATTTGAATATTTAGTTCCTCTTCCCATTTGTTTTTCAGATGGGTAGTGGAAATATCTAGCTGACTTGTGAAAAAGTCAAAAAATTTTGTAATTAACTTGGGGGTGTTGGGAGTGCAAGAAAGCAGATTATGTAATTCATTATCAGCTGATAATATTTCGAAATTTGGCACAGTGGAACGAACATAATTTCTAATTTGTAAGTATCTGAAGAAGTGTGATGCAGGGAGGTCAAATTTCTCTGTTAGTTGAGTAAATGTAGCAAAATTATTGTCAATATATAGATCTCTCAAGGTAATGATTCCTTTTCTAGCCCAACCTGTGAACCAATCATTAGCCATGAAGGGGTATCAGCTGAAGGACTGTCTGGGCACGGGTCCTGCCAGTAAATTAAGGCTCTGCAATTGGCAGCCCAATAGTAATGTTGAAAATTTGGCAAACCCAAACCCCCCAGCGACCTAGGCTTGCCCACATGTATTTTAGATATTCTATGTGCTTTGAAGCCCCAGACAAATGGCAGCACAATAGAATCTAAAGTTTTGAAAAACATTTTGGGCAAATAGATTGGTAGATTCTGGAAAAGATACAAAAATCTAGGTAACGTCACCATCTTAATAGCATTCACACGCCCCATTATTGACAGAGGTAGGGTCCTCCAGCATTTTATATTGTTCTTTAGGTTTTCGAGCATTGTTAAGTAATTAAGCTTATATATATCCTTAGGGTTTTTGGGAATATTAACTCCAAGATATTTCAAACTATTTATGGCAATTTTAAAAGGTAGCGTACGCATAAAATTTGGATCAATATTGTTCGTCACAGCCAAAAATTCACTTTTTTGCCAATTTACTGAGTTACCGGAGAGTTTACCGAACGTTTCCAAAAGATTTAATAAGGGTGGAATAGACTGTTCTGGGTTACTGAGATAAAGAATAATATCATCTGCATAGAAGGAAATTTGTTGATTAATTCTACCTAAATTCATAGGTGAAATTAGAGGGCTCTTTTTAATTGCAAAGGCGAGAGGTTCAATTGCAATAGCAAAAAGCAAGGGCGAGAGAGGACAACCCTGGCGGGTGCCTCGATGTAGTTGGAGTTGAGGTGACTTGTTAAAATTAGTAGAGAATGAGATAAGAACTGAGGATGTGGGAAAGGCATATAACATCTTCACCCAAGAGGCAAAGGTATCACCCATATTGAATTCTCTAATCACAGCTAAAATATAATCCCATTCAATTTGGTCAAACGCCTTTTCTGCATCTAGGGCAAGAATTGCAACGCTAGCTTTAGGATCAAATCTGGTATATAAAATATTCATTAAACGCCTGACATTAGAAAAAGAAAAACGGCCAGGAATAAAACCAGATTGGTCAGGGTGAAAATTTTTCCAATGTAGTTATTTAATCTATTAGACAAAATTTTAGTAAAAATTTTAAGTTCAGAGTTCAAAAGAGCTATGGGACGATATGATGAAGGGTCGGTTTCTTCTTTACCTTTCTTAAGAATTAGGGAAATATTTGCTTCATACAGGGACTGGGGGAGTTTGTGTTCGCCAAATGAATGATTAAACATCCTCAACAACAAAGGAGAGAGCACCTGCGCGAATCTTTTATAGAATTCGATCCCAAATCCATCCGGGCCAGGCGCCTTGCCACTGGGGAAAGATTTGATAGCATCTAGTATTTCCTCTACCGTTATGTCCGCATTCAGAGCTGTCTGCTCTAAGCACCCCAACTTTGGAAGATGTAATGAATGGAGAAAATTAGCTAATACTGAGGGGTCCGAACAACCCTTTGATTTGTATAGATTTTCGTAAAATTCTTTAAATGTATTATTGATTTCACTGGGATTTGTTAAAACAACACCATTCTTGTTCTTGATTTTGTGAATTGCTCTTGAGGCTTGTAGCCCCCTCAGCTGGCGAGAAAGCAGTTTATGTGGTTTATCCCCAAGTTCAAACTGCTTTTGCTTGACTTTTAACAACATATTATTAACTTGGTTCGAGAGAATCACGTTATATTCCAATTTAAGTGCTGTAATTTCATTGAGCACATCAGGGTCAGCAGAATCTCTATAAGCATCCTCCAGTCGAGTGAGACAATTATCAATTTTCATAAGGCGTTTTACCCTTTGCTTTTTAAGCCTGGACTCGTATGAGATAATGAGTCCTCTCAAGACAGCCTTTAGGCTTTCCCATAATGTAGAATCAGAAACCTCGCCCGTATCGTTAAATTTGAGAAACTCAGCAAGTGACTCTGTTAATTGTTCACAAAATTTGACCTCTAAGAGCAAAGTAGGATTAAAACGCCAGTTATAGCTTGGCTTAATTTCTAAGAGATCTAGAGATAATGTCACTGGTGAATGATCAGAGATGATTCTATTGTGATGCTTCAATGATTTTACACAGGGAATAATTTTAGAGTCAACTAAAAAGAAATCTATCCTGGAGTATGATTTGTGAACTTGTGAAAAAAAGGATACTGCATGTCTGTTGGATATTTTAGTCTCCAGATATCGACTAGATCAAAGGAAGTAATCAAATCATTGAGAACAGAGGTAGAATTGGGCAAGGGTATGCAAGAGCGAGAAGGGAATCTATCTAGAGTAGGGTCCAACACCAAGTTAAAACCACCGCCTATTATCAGGTGTGTATTCAGAGTATTTGGCAAAAGATTAAAGACTTTGCGGAAAAAGGCGGAGTCATCAAAATTAGGTCCGTACATATTAAGCAGTGTGAGGTGAATGGAGGAAAGTAGGCCAGAAACAATTAAATAGCGGCCATTAGGGTCGCTGATAGTAGATATGTGCTTAAAAGGGGCTGATTTACGAAACAAAAAAAAACAAAAAACAAAAGAGAACGGCAGACTGCGCAGGAGATATTAGTGCACCCCGTGAAGACCCTGGTGTGCAGCTCCGTGTCCAGAGCCCCCCAGTAGGGACACTGGTTCCACTGGGCGACGCGGATGGCGCATTTGGCCGAAAACAGCCTATGGTAGGTGTAGAAGTGTGAGCCTCCATAAGATAAAGCGAGCTCGGCGATTATCGCGAGGTAATCCCCGAGCTCGCATTGCCTGTGTGGAAAGGCAGTGCAAATTACACTTGAAAAACGAGTAAATGCTATGGTGAATTCCAGGAAAGTTAAAACTTCGGGACTGGGCTTGAGCAGTGCACTTGAGGGTGAAGGAAAAGTCGCCACAGTCGACTTGTCGCTCTGCGGCCGGAGGTGAGAGGGGTGATAAAAGAGAAAAAATATCTATATCCGCACCTGAAAGGATCTGCGTCTTGATGCTATCGGCCACGGGGGGCAGCTCCAGGACAGAGGGGAGGGATGGCGGGCGTCAGGGCCTGCGCCTGTAGCGGAGGCAGCCTCGCGCTAGTGCTGGAAGGAGGAGCTGCGGGCCAGTGGAGAGTGTTAGAGGGTAGCTGGGGGTGCCAGTATGCTGGTAGCGGAGGCAGGCTCGCGCTGAGGTGGCGGGGGCTGGAGTGTCGAGGAGAGCTGGCAGTTGAGCCGAGGCGTCCGGGGCGCGGCCCAGGCTTGCCGACGGCTTCCTGCTGCGGCCGTCCCGTGGGGGCACTGCGGCTCGGCCGGGCCGTTGGTACGGGCTCCCGCGAGTGCGGCTGGCTGATGTTGAGGCTTTTGCTGAGGGGGCATCGCTTGGAGGCGGCACTCCTGGCTGGAGAGAGACGTAGAGAGCGTGGAGCTCCGCTTTGGCTAGCCGGCGGGAGAAGCTGGCGCCCATGCCGATTAGCACCTGCCGGAGGCCCAGCACGGTCCATTTCTCCACGGCGGGGACGGAGGGGAGAGCCGACGCGTAGGAGGAAGCCGGTGAAGGCGTCCAGCGCTTGGAAGGCGAGGGCGGGCTTCTGGATGTTGCTGTAGGTGTGGGCGCTGGGTGGGTGGGCGGCCCCGAGATGTAGCCGCGGGCTCGGGTGTTGCGTCCCGCGGAGTGCTGGCGTGGCGGCCGGGAGAAGAAATTTTCTTGTTTGTATTAATAAGTTAACTGAAGGGTGCTTCAGTTAACTTATTAATACAAACAAGAAAACATAATTGTTCAAAATCGGCTCAAAAAGTTTATACACAATCGTTCAACTTTTTATCAATCAACTTTATTTATTCATAATAATATTTATATTTATTGTCATGCACTTATTTAAAATAATAGATTTATCAATGAATTTCTCCCATGTAATATATTCTAACATATTGCCATATGAACATGCATTCTAAATATATTTTAAATATGAATAATAATTACCAGATGTGGGCAAATAAATTACATAGCATGTCAAACATTTTGTCTCTGTCCTTTCCTTTATGTTGTCCTTGTGTAGTCTAATTCAATACTTAATAAATTAATAATAATTTTAATAGTAATTTAGGAGAATAGAATTTACACTTAATATGCTGTTTGTGGTTATGTGTTAACTTTGCCTAAATGTAATCATTTAATGAAGAGTCTTGATGCACAAGTTTATTTAATTTAAATGTACTGATAACATGAAAACGTATAAACGTCTTATCATTAAAAAGTTTCCATTCGGTCTGCTCCACTGTAACTCTATGGCATTTTAGCATTTGGCGCTAACTTCCGGGGACTATTGAGAGGCTCCATGATCTGCCATTGCTGTAGAAAAACTGTCCCATTGGAGTGAACGGAGCTGTCGCAACTCTATCTCTCAATGGCTCTGACTCTAGGTAATACACATAGTCAGTTTTTTAGATTTTATGCTGTACATTTGAAACCAGCCATTGCTGTTAGAAATTATATTTTTTTCTTCCAGTTTTCATTCTGCAGTGGTTGCGGTACAATGATAATGCTATGCTATGCATCAACTGCAATCAATGTGGCACGGCCATTGCAGGTAACTTAAAATTTGTAACCGGGTCAACAGAGTTTAAGCTGGAAACTATAAAGTTGCACAATGACAGTAGAATACACAAAACCAATGACCAGTGAATCACCCACAGTTCAGAGCCTTTCCCCACATTCTTTTAACAGGTATATGATGGTCCATCCTTACACAAAATACTACAGTAATATACATTGCATTGGGAGAAAATAGTCACATCTGGCTCTGAGGACCTTTTCACATCGTGTCCCACTAAGTTGGTGACCATTTCCTCATGATTCAATCAAAGGCCAAAACTAAAGAAGGTGTGAACATTTATTTGTCTCTATGATAAAGAAGTGGTCTCAGTAATGGTGAGAGAAACTTCAGGATCTGGAGGGAGTCTACTACTCCCTGCTTTTTCTCCATTTCAAGGGACTGTCCCTTGAAATGGCTACATATGCAATAAGTTTCTACTTCAAATCAGACTTGATAACTGCAGCGCCTAAGCAATGTGCTCTGATTTGAAGACTCGCTCTCTACAATAAAGACTACTGCTCAAGAAAATCCAAGTCTTAGCTGAGTTTCCAACAGATGGTGCCGTGAACCGGATAGAGCTCCTTATCTCTTCAAACATTGAATTTTGGCTTATCCTCGGTTTATCAGTGACGAGTTTTGGTTTACCCTTTGCAGAGTTTTAGAGTATTCTCTACTTGATAGAGAAGTAAATAACTGATTGTCTAGTATAAAAAATCCATTTAGATATTCAACATGTTTAAAAAAAGAATGCAAGACTGATCCCCACCAATGAGAAAGATGGATTAGCTACCTCTTTTATGGACGGACAGTGAGTTTAAGTCAGTAGGCGCTTTTCCATTACCCTTCAAAATGCGCGAATTGAAATTGCGAATTCAAAAAATACGCCAAATGGAAACGCATACATTTCGAAAAAATGCCCATATATCGCCAACATGTCTTTCAGACATGAAAGAGAAGGGCTTTGACAAGCTGTGGCAAATCTTACAGTCCAAATGGAATGCATTAAAACACTCAAATATAGGGGGTTTGCATTACCATTGCTGCTTGTATAACTCCGATGTCTTTGATTAAAAACCAAAATTGCGAGTGCTTTAGTTGCGATATAAGTAAACCAGCTTATTACTGGTTTTTGGTAAAAAACATGTTTTTTGGATTGACGTGTTGCGAACGGACGAGTTTTAGTCGCATAATATGGTTAATGGAAACGCCGTCATTTCGCAATAGTTTTTTATCGACATCCAGAAAATATCGCAAAAGTTGTGCACAAATTTGTAATGGAAACATGCCTAATGTTAGGGGAGCACATGGACTCTATAGTTACAACATCAGTCAAGCAGAGCTTAACAAAGAAATATGGCATACATCCAGATAAAGTATGGTCTATTGAGGAATGCAAAAAGGTTCCAAAAAGGAATTTTGTGTTACTACTACTCTACTACCATAGACTATGTTAAGAAATAACAAACACTATACGATTAACAACAGCTTAATGCAATGTGGTTTTATTAAAATTCTATACGATCACAAGGGTGTTTAAACTTAAAATGTAGTATGAGAGTACTGTGTCACAGCCCCATGTGTTTCCTCGGACTCCATTCCCCATAATCCTTTTCACTCCACTCACCTGTTCACAATCAATCATCATTGTTTCATCACCGGCACATGTGCACATTTGTCAATGGACCATTATTTAAGCCCTGTGTTTTCCTTTGTTCTTTGTCGTGTGTTAATGTTAGTTTATGTTGTTGCGTGTTAAGCTCTCTTTATTCCATTGGATGTATTCCTGGTGTTTATTCCTAGTAAAGTATTCGTTGAAGTATTCCTGTCTCCACGACTCTTGTCTCTACACGGACGACTGTAACATACTGCTCGTGTCTATCTGTTTGTGTTGCAAATACAGAACAGGACAGTGACAAACTCATCACTGTCACCTCCTCACAGACACCCTGGTGAGAATCATCTCTACAGCAAGATCCCTGGAAAACTACCACTGTGGACTAAATAAGTAATTTCCTGAAGGATCCTGGGTCATGAAAATCAACATAACAACTTGAATGGCTAACAGCAAAACACATTAATTTATGGTCTTCAGAACATCCACTTTAATAATACATAACTGTGTCATCTTGTGCTGTATGATGCGTTACTTTTATTGTACATTTGTGTCAGTTAAAGTTCCATAGAAACAGAATTCAGACATTCTATGACAATAAACTAATTCAAATATACCTGTAACTATCAATGTTACAAAATTAAAAGATGGGGCATCATGCTAACCAACATATGCCATAGAATGAATTGAACCTTTGGAAGGTTTACATTTGTATTATGTGAGGGCTTTTCACACTGGGCGTGATAAAGTGACGCGAATGTGAGACTATTAGTGGTTATTCATGCCGTGTGATGAAGCACAATTTAAGCTTTAAGTCACGTGCCCGGAGCCACAGTTGTTGCACAAAATGAGCTACATGGTTTTTGTAAACTGGTTTTCAAAACCAGTTTACACAGTTTAGAGAAAGAATGAGTGTTAGAGCATTACAGAAAGAGCAGCAACATGCACCAAAGCGGCTTTTATTCAAAAGACACGAACGCTTTACATGATTAGCAGACTGAATTGAGGCTTTTACATCACATATTTAACAGCGTATCACTATCGCAGATGTTCATCATATTATTAATGGTGAGTAGTGCCACCTAGTGTGCAAATGTGAATTAGCACGGGGCAAGTCATCGTTTCATGTCCCGTGTGAAGGACAGGCTCTCTGGCGATTCGCATCGCTTTATCGCATCACTAGGACCTTTTCCCATTGTGTCCCTACTGAGTTGGTGACCACTTGCTCATGATTTAAAGGTCAAAACTAAATAAGGGACAACAGGCCCAAGGTGTGAACATTTCTTTGTCTCTATGATACTGAAGTAAGGGTAGGGAAACTTCGCGATCTAGAGGGAGTCTACTATTTCCTCTCTATGCATTATTTTTAATTGTCACATCAATGCTTTGTTTCAATTTTAAGGGACTGCCCTTTGAAATATATGCAATGAGTTTCTACTTCAAGTCAGACTTGATGAGTGCAGCACCCAGAGCAGTATGCTCTGATTTGAAGACTCGCTATCTACAATAAAGACCAGTAGTCCACTCAGGGAAAATCCAAGTCTCCTGGTCTTTTAAACTTTTCCAACACCCTACATGGTCTAGCTCCTTAGAAAACATTAAGGACTGTAATGCATTAGGGCCTTTCTCAGTTTCTGTGCTCTGGCCTGTTGGTAATACCTATAATTGTAAAATTAAGTGCTGGTGGTATATCATTCTCCTACTTGGCACCTAAATTTTGGAACGATCTTCCTAGTGCTGTGCGGAAGGCAGATACACTTTGTCAATTTAAATCCAGATTAAAGACCCATATCTTTAACATAGCATACACAGTCCAAAAGTTTATAATACAAATCCCCCTAAGAGATTGTTAAGCTGCCATATTTGGAATTCAAATTTCCGTGCCCCTGAGAGTACAATCCTAAATGTGGGATTTTAGAATGTAGAAATGATGTGGATTTAACATGACTGCTGAATTCAAATTTAAAAAGCTGTAAACACATAAAGCGATTGCAATGTTATAATAAGACACTCATTATAAAATAGCTTCTTAAGCAATGATTTTAAGGCAATTATGTGTTTATTTCATATACCAAGCATTCTTTGTAAATAGAAGAAGATTTCGCCGCATACCAGTAGTTTTATTAACAAACTTCCTAATCTATAACCCATAATGTAATAAATTGAGGATCTTGACAGTATAACAGAAAACATTAAACAAAGCTTTTTCAGGCACTTTAGAACTTGCAGATTTAAATTGACCATGGTTTAAATCACACACTTCAGCCCTGTGCACAGAAAAAGAACGTAAATGGAGATGAGTATTTTAATCTGCTCTGTCATTTTATATCTGAAAAAATCAAAATAAGCGATTTCTTTTTCATACAGCACTGGAAATAAATTTTAGACTACAGCACGTATAGTTCTGAAATTTTGATGTCACAAACAGACCACAATAAATACAGCCTGCCAATCTAATAGTATCAATGCCAAAAACGAATCATTTAATGCTATTAAAATGATCTACCATGGTAAAACTGTATTGATTAAAACTGCATGATTAAACTAATAAAACCTTTGGCAGTTATTAAGCCTCTCATTAAAAGCATTTGCAAGAGACCTAACCAACTAAACAATAAATAAAATATAGGTTGTGTCCAAACAACTTACATAACAGATAATAGCATTTATGAACTTTAGAAATCACAGTACAAAAAATGTGGACAAATTTAGGTGGTTTATTGCATGTATTCATGCTGATAGATCATACAATTACCGATAGACAAAAAATATGTTAAAAAGCCTGGAATAACAGCAATTTGTGTATGCCAACCACTCTTGCATGCGCACTACAGTTCTTGGCCCAATATGTCTTCGAAACAGACTCAATATATGCTGCCCCTCGGACTGTTTGTTCCACGATGCTAGTTAATGTTATAATATTTTATTGTGATTTTGTCCATCTTGTAAATAGAAAAGAGATTCTACTGAGAATGTTTTAATCCAAACAAAAAGACAACTATGAAATGCCTTTTGAGCAAGAACCTAGGTGTGCAGAGTCACATTTCTAATACATGCCGAAGCAAAATATTTCAAAGATGTATATGCTGGTCTTTCTCGGATATAGAGAAACTAATCCACTTTATGCAGAAACTACAATAGTTTCAAATAAAAACACTGGACAAAATGCCAATTCACTCCTTCAGTGTTACTCGATTTTAAAATTCTGTTAAAATATAAAATTACTGGCAGCATACAACCCATCACGGACATTACATGTTAGTTCCAAGAGTATCAAAGAAATCTAGCTGACATTTCATGAATATAGTCGGGACTCAGAAAGTGTTATTTTATGAACTCACAGCTTAAGGAAATAGTTTGGAACCGGGCACACACACATAATTCATAATAATAACTTAGTTAAATTTCAATGACAGTTAGCTAATGGGTGTGTAGTGGTAAAGATTTATCCAATTAATGTTTTACTCTATTACTGGTAAGTATACTTGTGCCTATTAATAAATCACAAAGACCTGTGTTGACTGGCTGCTTTTGGTGACACTAATTGAATTGAATTGAGCAACCAATGTAATCAAGTGCTTACATGTTAACTAATTAGCTGACCGTTCTCAAAAGCATACATAAGGAAATGTTTAGGCTTCAATGGGTGTAACTGGTTTTAAATTATGCTAATTATAATATAGTCAAAAGAAGCCACACAATGCTTAAATTTCAAATGCCCAGTGGTAAAGCCACTGTTTCATTGTGTTTACAAAGACCTGTGTTTTTTCACATGTGAGATGAGTGGTATATCCATGCAACTCATGTTTACATAATGTTATTATGTTATGTTGTTATATAAGATAATTTGTTGTTATTTCAAGATAACACCTCGTTATTTCGTAATAATATCTCGTTATTTTGAAATACCATCACATTATTTAAAAATAATTTGAAAAGGGCATGTAGTTAAAAAAGTCATAAATGCTGCATGTTCTCGTCATGCTCTATTCTTGCGTAGCTGATTTTTTGTTGAACTATCCAAAACACAAGCAACTTCAAACAAACCAAGTTAAAAACAAAACCATATAATACAAAAATTATAAATGTAAATGCACAAAATAGCACATAAGTCTTGTTATCTATTGGAGTGATCATTGCAACAAAAACTAAGCATTCGTTAAGAAGTAAGGGGAAAATCTTTAAATATATGGCAGGTATCCGTCTTATTCATTTGGGAATAAAAGTCCTTTATTTTAAATAAACAGGTTTGTCATTGTACTACTGTTCTTATGTCGTTTTGAAGTAGGGGAAAATTCAGATCTTTTTCGATTTGTTAATAAACCTAATATAAGCGAGTTTTTCATAATACTGTTGTTAATACTATTGTTGTTGTGTTTTTCATTAAAATAAAACAGAACAAACATTTTAAGCATTTGTTATGCTCATATGTAACGTTATTGATCTAAACTAACCGCTACAGATGCTGTGCTTCATTGACAGATATTTGTTCTTTTAAAACGTGAGGTGGCAGGGCCATCTGTAGCTACGCGACTGTTCCGAAAGAATAATGTGGATAATAAAATCAGCCACTTATCTTAATGTTGAACAAATAAAACAGTTATTGAATCGAATGCCGAATTCAAAAATTATCACTTTGGTAGGCCTATAAAGAAATAAAGCAGTTGGCAGGGATCAAGCCAAATAAGTTGCTGGGCCACTGGGAATTGTCCCGGTGTTCCCAAAGGCCACTCCACGGCCTGTCCTATATGGTATTTGTAGCAAACTTTGGGCTAAAAGCCTGTGAAATTTATGATAACATGTAGCTCCAATGCCTTCCTTACTTTTACTTTTTCTGCCCTCTAGTGGCTAATATTCTATACAAATAAACAAATAAACTTGAACTAATGCCTGCTTCAGACTACACGATTCTTTTGTCTGTTACGATAGTCACTGTGTCAGATTACGTGATTTTGACTCCAAAAATCTTGTCGTGTCCTGGACTTGAAACATGTCAGACTACACGTTGCTACGCGACCAATCGTCGCTTGTTGTCACGACGCGCATGAGAAACAATAGCATAAACAATGGCTGAAGCGGCGTGTTTTGTACTGGCTGTCTTATGTTTAGAAAAGCGCAAAAAAAGAAAGAAAACCCGAACATGGACACGTTCCTGGCTTGCTCGAAGAGGACAGTATGGGCTGTCAATCCTCCAAAGAGAACTTGAGGTAAAATATCGTTCTTTTCATATTAAATATTTTGTTATTAGCCAGTAACAAACGCAAGATCATCTCTCTTGCGTTTCGCCATGTTTGAAAGTTGTGTACAAAAAGCGTCTGTGCTCCGATTGGTCAGCGTCACCCATGTGACGAAACCTGTCGTGAAGGACCACAAAAAAAATTCAACAAGCTAGTCTTTCTGTCATGACGTCATGAACTATTGCAGACGCGGTTTCGGTTGTCATATACTATGACACACTATACGAGATGAAACGATCAATTCTTGCGTCCCGACATCCATTGTCGTTTACGAATCCCTACGACACCTTACGTCAAACGGATCGTGCCAGATTCGGGCATAATATTCATACTGCTATGTTGAAATTAAGGAATTATTTTCTCGTTAAAACGACTTAATATCTAGTAAAAACTACATATTTTCTCATTATAACGACTTATTTTTTCAGATTTTTTTTATTTTGAAATAACGTGATAGTATTAACGAGACGTTATTTCGTAATAACGAGATGTTATCTTGAAATAACAACATAATATCTTGAAATAACAACATAGCTTTTCTCTTTTTTATCACTTGCAGTTCAGAGCCACCATAGTTTCCTTTGTATGAGTTTTGTAAAAATAAATGCCTTGGCACTACAGCCTTTACCGCGTGAGGTCGGCCACTAAGAGGAGTTCGGATGAGATTTAAGTAAAATAACACATTGTGTTATTTTCCCCAAAATGTAATTGTAATACGTTCCCATGGCCAGGTGTTGAATCAGACAATGTGGAGGAATGCAATGAACAATGGAGGCTCATCTTTCCCACTGTTATATAATAAAATGTTCAAAGGTTTAGTTGAATGCTAAACACCCTCTCCTTGTTTATACTATATAATAAAATGTTTTATTAAAAGCAGTTGGTTGCCTTGTTTATTTTAACACTATGACCAGCATTTGTTTGCATTTATTCATATTCTCTAAATGTATGCTTATGTAAATGTGTATTAATAAACTGGTTTTATTATAGTGTAAGTTGTAGTAATTATGTTCTTGACAGATTGACATTGTATAGCCACATTTTACTTTAAATACTATGGGTAACCATGGTTAATTTCAGGGTAACCATAAATTGTTAAATATATTAACTGATTTCCAGTATCTCCATCACTCTCCGGTAAAAAAAGGTTACTATAAATATAGTAAGCAATTCATATTTCTAACTAATATTTACCAAAATAGCTGCAAATAGTCGTTGATGTTGTCCATCTCATTTAAACCTATTCAAATAGATTGACAGCCTGGGTTTGTTTGGAACATTTGAGCACTCCATGAACCACGTGACTGTGTGGCGGCGAGATAAAAGTGTGTCGCAACTCTGTTTTTCTATGACTCCGCAGTCGGAAGGAAAGCCATATTCTTCTTTATGGACTTAATGCGTCGTCATGGAAACCAAAACAGTGTCATTAAAAAAAAAACTCACTCCAGGGGGACAGTTAGGATTTTTAAAACGTACGCATAAAAGGGTTAATTAGGTCAACCGGAACCAGGAATAGTTCCCAAAACAATCTCATGCACTTGTAGATATTTTGCTTCTCAGTTTGTCTGTTTTTTACCCTGACCTGACGTCGGATCTGACAGAAGGAGGCGGCGACCCCCAGGAGAACCTGCAAACATTAATGTTGATGCTAATGCTAGTTACTACATTAATGCTAATGCTAAATAGTATTTATGCTACTAAGTACTTCTTTTCTTTTCAATCACAGGAGAACCTGCAAACATTAATGTTGATGTTAATGCTAGTTACTACATTAATGCTAAACCGTATTTATGCTACTAAGTACTTCTTTTCTGTTTATGTCAACAATTTGATGTTATAGCTGCACCCAGTTACACTATGCCTTATTGTCATCCCCATCAACAATCCTCTGCTGTATGATATTGGCCTCATTAATTGTTAACCAGTTTAACATAAACATAAATTAATTATATCATAACTAATTAAATCAGACCCAATCTAAAACAGTACAATTTTTCAGACCCTACTAAATTCAGTATATGATGTCAGCCATATTTATTGTATGCCAGCTTAACATTAACACAATTATAAATAAATTATATCACAACTAATAAAAAACAGACCAAATAAAAATTCATAAATTCTGTAAATTTAGTACACTGCTGTAAATCAAAAACTAATTAAATTACTGATAGCAGCTGTGACGCGTCAGAGGGTTCCTTGCCACTGTCCCCATGTTGGAGTGCTCACTGGAAGACTGCTGATATTAGATATTATATTAGCTTATGGTTCTGTAAATCATGTTACCATTTGGTCTAACCTTTAATATTTTCAATATTTCCTTTGCACTATATCCTTTTGTTTGGTTTTCTCTGGAAAGCTGTTGTGAATCAGTGCTAGATTGAAAAAGCATTTTACAAATAAATTGAACTTGAACTTCTATTACTTTAATATTAAATTGTAATATAAACATAAAACTTTTTTTTGCCTTTATATCATTTTTCAGACAGGAAAGTGTAGACAGACAGGAAGTGAATTGGGGTGAGAGAGAGGGTAGCGGTAGGGCTTGGAAATGATCGCGATATATATTTCGATATATATAAAGATGCTGCCAGCTTTAAAGGATATTGAAGCCATAAAAAATTTGAGGGTCATTAATTACATTTTAAAGTATAGTTTTTGTCGACAATTTCATCATTTTTGGATAATAACTCGAGGTTAGTTTATGCTTCCACTTATTTTGTCTGCGAGCTTGCTTTTGTCCACTTTGTTCTTTGACAGCCACGCTGATTGGCTGTTGTTGCATATTTCTGCTGTGTGATTGGCTCTTATATTAATCCATATCGAGTAAAAATGCCTAGAGCTTATCATCGTTATCGACATATATTTTATCGCGATTCGATATGATATTGTTTATCGGCACAGCCCTAGGTAGCGGGCTTGGAAATGACGCCAGAGGCGGGATTTGAACTTGTGTCGCCATGCGCAGTTGCACAGTATATGTGTCTGGAGTGCTGTCCACTCAGCCACAGGCTCCGACATAAACATAAAACTTAAAATCTAAGTTAATAAGAATTTAGCAATAAGTTGTTAATTTGGCGGAATTATATTATTGCTCCTTGGTGGCTATCACTTTCTATTTAGCACTCGATTACGCGGAGCTATCCCAGCTATTAGATCGTAGTTTTGATCCGAGTCACATTCACGTAATTAAGCCTTTGTTGTGCAAATTGTAAAAGGTGTGTCAGACATTAACATCCTTGGTCTTACTGAGACATGGATTTGTCCGGAGGACTCTGCCACTCCTGCTCTGCCACTCACACATTTACTCTTTCCCAACACATGGAAATACACGTTTACCAGCGTTATGTACAAACACTTCCTTTGAATATCATGCTGTTACTGTTCCATTTCCTTTTCTGCTTCACGTTGTTGTAGTGTACCGCCCACCAGGTCCGCTTCACAACTTCATTGACGCACTTCAAGCTTCGCTTGCTATGAGGTTTGATAAGCAGATAAAATGCAAGACATCTGATGTTTGCTCAAAAACACTGAACAGGATGATTACTGAAATTATTGCTACAGACAATCAGCCTTCCAACATGGTTGAAAAAAAGGGTTCCAGAGACTCATGGGCAACTGCAGAGCCAAGATATACACTAAAGAGTGAAAAGTTCTACCGAACAGAGGTGTTCCCTAGTATTCACAACAGTATCGTTGAGAAGGTTAAAGCACTGCTAAAGCCTAATAAAGCAGGTTATAACTTGGCTTTTACCACAGACTGCTGGTCTGGTAAAACTGAATGCCCAATGAGTCTCACATGTCATTTCACTGATGATCAGTGGAATAGGAGACAAGTAATTTTATATGATTTAATTATTTTACGTGCTTTATTGACTTTACCTGTTTGTCTACCTCATTGAAGATTTTATTTTTAAACAAAAACACTTTATTAACAGTGCACCTTTTTGTTTTTTGCACTTCCCTCTATTTATTGATGTATAAAAAGGAGTTGTTTGGTATGCAAGGAGGGAGTTATTGCTAAATAAAATTGCTTGTTCAGTTCAGTGGTGTTGTCATTGTGTCAAAAACAGAAGAATAACAGTAAATAAATTTCTGTTCTTCATATCGGTTATTAGACACATCAACACACAAATAATTGGTATCGGTTATAAAAAATAAATAAATATCGGTCCATTACTAATTCTGTCACTTCCTGTCAGACATTTTTTCTTCCATTAGCCAGTTCAGCCTCCTGCTCAAGAGAAATGATATAATCCTACCTTAGGTAAGTTATACTTATGTGACGCTTTGTGAATGGAAGGTGAGCAAAAACACATCAAACAAAAGCTGGCGCCTTCTTCAGAAGCCTATCTTTGCCCCACTAAAACCTTTTTTAGAGGCTTCTGATAGGCTTTGTTTTTTTTTGGAATGGAGAAACATTTGTAAACTGGGTTCCAGGTTCCAAACACATCACAAAACACACATCACAAAAACTCTTTATGTACGATTGTAAGGAGCAGACTGCTGACAGTGAGTTGGCGGTAAAACGGCAGACTGTAATGTTTAATATAAATTTGTGCATACAAGTTGCGTGACAGAAGCACACGTGCACCTTGATCAGAGCGGTATAAATGTAATTAAAGTGTTTACATGTCTATTTACTGCAATTAAAATGGCATACACCACAAATGTTAATTCAAATATGCTTACTGCCATTATGAGCTTAATCACATTACATAATTATTATTGAATCTACATGAGGTAAGGTATAATCGCAATATTGCAAACCGAATACCGAATAGTTGGTAACGGAACTTGCAACCATTGTTTTGAGAAATGTACCCCTAAACAGGAGGTCTGTTGCAAAGACCTTTACAGAAACCCCCAATTCGCCACCAACGAAACTGGTTTGTATATTTAAACATACTGTTAACGCCTAAAAATACATTACAGATTGTACTTTAAGTGGCGAATTACCAAACAATATTAAAATATATCACAATTATAAGGTGGAGGCTTCTAATTTGTCTCACTCCTGTTACAACACTTGCTATATACATACAATTAATAAGTGAGTGATTTTGGATATAAATCATAACATGTCTGAACAGGTCAAATGAATAATTAATATTTAATTTCTTTTTGAGTACTCCATAAACAATATCAGATAAGAATTTCCATTTAGCAAAGCTTTTTATTTTCTCTCATCTCTTTTCTCTGGGTTTGAAGCTCACTCTGCACTTCCTTCTTGCTCACTCCTCTGTATGTGTTCGCTCTATGGCAATAAATACTATTGCAGTGCACTGCAGTGCACTCAAAACATTAAAATAAAATAATTATATAATGCCCCTCCTGGGACCGCCACCTTACTGTGGTGGAGGGGTTTGAGTGCTTGAATGATCCTAGGAGCTATGTTGTCAGGGGCTATATGCCCCTGGTAGGGTCTTCCAAGGCAAACAGGTCCTAGGTGACAAGCCAGACAAAGAGCGGTCCACCCCCTTATGAGAAAGGCTAAAACAAAATGCGGACGCCGCCCGGTATGGGCAGCCGGGCCCCACCCTGGAGCCAGGCCTGGGGTTGGGGCTCAGAAGGGCCCTGGCGGCCGGGTCTTACCCCATGGGACCCGGCCGGGCTCAGCCCGAAGGAGTGACGTGGGGCCGACCTCCCGTGGGCTCACCACCTGCAGGAGGGACCGTAAGGGGCCGGTGCATTGTGGTTTGGGTGGCGGTCGAAGGCAGGGGCCTCGGCGACCCAATCCTAGGACACAGAACCTAACTCTAGGGACATGGAATGTCACCTCGCTGGGGGGAAAGGAGCCTGAACTAGTGCGGGAGGTAGAGAGGTACTGACTAGATATAGTTGGTCTCACCTCCACGCACAGTTTGGGCTCTGGAACCCAACTCCTCGAAAGAGGTTGGACTCTCCACTACTCTGGAGTTGGCCGCGGTGAGAGGCGGCGGGCGGGAGTGGGCTTGCTTATAGCCCCCCAGCTTAGCTGCCATGTGTTGGAGTTTACCCCGGTGAATGAGAGGGTCATTTCCCTGCGCCTTCGGGTAGGGGATAGGTCTCTTACTGTCATTTGTGCTGCCGAATGGCAGTACAGAGTACCCGGCCTTCTTGGAGTCTCTGGGAGGGGTGCTGGAAAGCGCTCAGTCTGGGGACTCCGTCATTTTGCTGGGGGATTTCAACGCGCGACGCAAGCAGCAGCGGTGACACCTGAGAGGCGTGATTGGGAGGAACGGCCCCCTGACTTGAACCCGAGTGGTGTTCTGTTGTTGGACTTCTGTGCTAGTCACGGCTTGTCCATAACGAACACCATGTTCGAGCATAAGGGTGCTCATCAGCACACGTGGCAACAGAGCACCCTAGGGCGGAGGTCGATGATCGACTTTGTGGTTGTTTCATCTGGCCTCCGGCCATATGTCTTGGACACTCGGGTGAAGAGAGGGCGGAGCTGTCAACTGATCACTACCTGGTGGTGAGTTGGATCCGCTGGCCGGGAGGAAGCTGGACAGACTTCGGCAGGCCCAAACGTTCTGTGAGGGTCTGTTGGGAACGTTTGGCAGAGCCCCCTGTCAGAGGGTCTTCAACTCCCACCTCCGCAGAGCTTTGAACAGATCCCGAGGGAGGTTGGGGACATTGAGTCCGGAGTGGACTGTGTTCTCCGCCTCTATTGTCAAAGCGGCCGTTCGGAGTTGTGGCCGTAAGGTCTCTGGTGCCTGTCGTGGGCGGCAATCCCGAACCCGTGGTGGACACGGAAGTAAGGGATGCTGTCAAGCTGAAGAAGGAGTACTATCGAACTTGGTTGGCTTGTGGGACTCCTGAGGCAGCTGATGGGTACCTGCAGGCCAGCGGACTCTTGGCGGGTGGTTGTGGAGGCAAAAACTCGGGCCTGGGAAGAGTTGGTGAGGACTTGGAGAAGGATTATCGGTCGGCCTCGAAGAGGTTCTGGCAAACTGTCCGGCCTCGAGGGGAAAGCGGTGCCCTACCAACACTGTATATAGTGGAGGTGGGGCTCTGCTGACCTCAACTGGGGATATTGTCGGGCGGTGGAAGGAATACTCGAGGATCTCCTCAACCCTGCCAACACGCCCTCCACTGAGGAGGCAGAGGCTGGGGACGAGGGGATGGGCTCGGACATCACCCGGGCTGAAGTCGCCGAGGTAGTTTGAGAAGCTCCCCGGTGGCAAGGCTCGGGGGTGGACGAGATCCGCCCTGAGTACCTCAAGTCTCTGGATGAAGTGGGGCTGTCTTGGCTGACACGTCTCTACAACATCGCGTGGAGGTGGGGGACAGTGCCTCTGGACTGGCAGACGGGGTGGTGGTCCCCCTCTATAAGAAGGGGACCGGAGGGTGTGTTCCAACTATAGGGGAATCACACTCCTCAGCCTCCCGGGAAAGTCTATGCCAGGGTACTGGAGAGGAGAATTAGATCCGATAGTTGAACCTCGGATACAGGAGGAACAATGCGGCTTTCGTCCTGGTCGTGGAACACTGGACCAGCTCTATACCCTCTTTAGGATACTGGAGGGTTCATGGGAGTTTGCTCAACCAGTCCACATGTGTTTTGTGGATCTGGAGAAGGCATTCGACCGTGTCCCTGTGGTGTTCTGTGGGGGTGCTCTGGGAATATGGGGTCCGAGGCCCTTTGCTAGGGGCTGTCCGGTCCCTGTATGACCAGAGCAGGAGCATGGTTCGCATTGCCAGCAGTAAGTCAGACTCGTTCCCAGTGCGTGTTGGACTCCAGCAGGGCTGCCCCTTGTCACCGGGTCCTGTTCACTATCTTCATGGACAGGATTTCTAGGCGCAGCCAGGGACCGGAGGGGGTCCGGTTTGGTGACCACAGGATCTCATCTCTGCTTTTTGCGGATGATGTTGTCCTGTTGGCTTCATCAGGCCATGACCTACAGCGGGCACTGGGGCGGTTTGCAGCTGAGTGTGAAGCGGCTGGGATGAGAATCAGCACCTCCAAATCTGAGGCCATGGTCCTCAGCCGGAAAAGGGTGGCTTGTCCCCTCCAGGTCGGTGGGGAGCTCCTGCCACAGGTGGAGGAGTTTAAGTATCTTGGGGTCTTGTTCACGAGTGAGGGAAGGATGGAGCGAGAGAGACGACAGACGGATCGGTGCAGCTTCTGCAGTAATGCGGTCGATGTACCGGTCTGTCGTGGTGAAGAAGGAGCTGAGCCACAAGGCTAAGCTCTCGATTTTACCGGTCGATCTACGTTCCTACTCTCACCTATGGTCATGAGCTTTGGGTCATGACCGAAAGGGTGAGATCCAGGATACAAGCGGCCGAACTGAGTTTCCTCCGCCGGGTGGTTGGGCGCTCCCTTAGAGATAGGGTGAGGAGCTCGGTCACTCGGGGGGAGCTCGGAGTAGATCCGCTGCTCCTCCACATCGAGAGAGGCCAGCTGAGGTGGCTTGGGCATCTGTTTCGGATGCCTCCTGGACGCCTCCCAAGGGGAGGTGTTCCGGGCATGTCCCACCGGGAGGAGGCCCCGGGGAAGACCCAGAACACGCTGGAACTATGTCTCTCGGCTGGCCTGGGAACGCCTCGGGGTTCCCCCGGAGGAGTTGGAGGAAGTGTCTGGGGAGAGGGAAGTCTGGGCGTCCCTGCTTAGACTGCTGCCCCCGTGACCCGGTCCTGGATAAGCGGAGGAAAATGGATGGATGGATGGATAATTATATAATGAAAAAGTAAATACATTATCAAATTAGAAAACGGTAATCTTCTAACCTTCTCCTAAATTACCTTCTCAAATAATTTTTAACCTTGAAAACTAATTATAGAAAATAAAAACAGGATGTGTTGGATGGCGACAGAACGTTGCAATTTGTATAATATTTAGAGTGTCAAAGTGATGTAGTAAGCTTTAGATTTTCTTATGTTTTTCTTTCTAGAATTGCTTAAGTTGTGTTTATGACCGAGAAGTAGTGAAGCACTTTTGGATCTAGAAGAAATACATCTTAAAAACACGACTGCCCCCTGCTGGTAATGTAATTCCTGTGTAAGACTGGTGCCAAGATGTCCAAACCAAAAGGACATCACATCCTTTTTCCAACATATTGAGTTCCCCCACAGAGTTTGCATCCCCATCTCAGATAGCACACCTCAAAGGATGCTGATTGCGAACTCACACCTTCACATCTGTCTCCTTCTCCCCCTCTTTTCATCTACTTCCCCTCACCTCAGAGAACCCTAAAACTCACCTATGAACTGTATTTAAGATATACTACATTCTGTGTGGTCAAAGTATCTAAATATTCATGTCTGATATCATTTGAAATGTCTCAGTGCGACTCACACAATGGTCTTATCCCCAAAACAGTAGATCATAACAAAGGTTTAAGAAGTTTGGAGATATTCTGCTCACTGCTGTGGGTGTGTCCTTCCTGGGCTCTTTCATGGAAATGGCCATTTGGGCCTGATCAGGTTCAGAGTCTTTTCAATGTAAATTGCATCTCCATTTGGAGGAAGTATACTTTGGTTTGGGTATTTAAGGGAAGCTAGCAAAAAGTTCTAGGAGTCTGTAAACGGATCTCCCGCACAAATTACTGTGTGTATTTCTTATGTTGGAGTCTGTAAACGAATTTCCCGCACAGTTGCTGTGTGTAGTTTTGATTGTCAGGTAAATATTTCTAAATTCTCTCATCTCTGCATTATTGACTGTTTTACATGAATTGATCACTGTACTAAATTGTTTGAATTAGATATTGAATCATTGCTTTCGTTTACCTGATTAAGAAATTGTTATGTTTGTATTGATTCTAAATACTCTGAATTATTGGCTTAGTAGATTCTGATGCATCCGTGTTACCACAATTCTACGACCAGGGTTAAGCGTATTTAAATAATTAAGTTGGTATACAGTCGTATTCCCTATATGGGGCTATCATAGTGGTAGTCATAACCTCTGGTCATTGCCTCTGTTTTGATTAAGTTGTTATGTAGTTATGTAAATAACTATATGGGGTCGGATGAAATCCCTTACGGTGCTGGCCATAACCTCTGATTATTATCTGAGCCTTGAACTAAGTTGTTATATAGGCAATTGTATGGGGTGTGGAAATGTAAATTTGAGGATCACTTTAAAATCAGCTGACTCTCTTTATTTCCCCCATCCTTACACAAACTACTAAAATGATATATATTGCATTGGAAGAACATAGGAACATGGGGTGGCTCCTAGGACATTTACCCATCATATCCCACTGAGTTGGTGACCATTTGCTCATGATTCAATCAAAGGTCAAATCTCAGGAAGGGACAACAGGCCCAAGGTGTGAACATTTCTTTATCTCTATGATAATGAAGTGGTCTCAGTAAGGGTGAGTGAGACTCCAGGATCTGAAGAGAGTCTACTACTTCCTCTCTGTCCATTGTTTCTATTGTCACCTAAATGCTTTGTTACCATTTCAAGGGACTGCCCCTTGAAATGGCTATATATGCAATGTGTTTAGACTTCAAATCAGACTTGATGACTGCAGCGCCCGTGCAGTATGCTCTGATTTGAAGACTCGCTATCTACAATAAAGACTACTGCTCAAGGAAATCCAAATCTCCTGGTCTTCGCTGAAAAAAGTTTCCAACAGATGGTGCCGTGACCCGGATAGAGCTCCCTATCTCTCCAAACCTTTCCAGACGGAATTTTTCAACCCAACTTTGATTTGGTGAGTGTCACTCTATCCAAAGAACCTTTACAGACCAGTACATGTGGTTATCCTCTGCTATGCCAGGGAAGTGTTAACAACAGCTGCAGGGTTCTGTTAACAAATTTTGCTTATCCTCTGTTTAGGCAGAGAAGTTTGGTTATCCTCTGTTTATCAGAAAAGAATTTGTGTATCCTCTGTTTAGGCAGAGAAGAAGTTTAGTTATCCTCTGTTTTACCAGGGAAGAAATTTGTGTATCCTCTGTTTAGGCAGAGAAGAAGTTTAGTTATCCTCTGTTTTACCAGGGAAGAATTTGGGGTTATCCTCTGTTTAGGCTGAGAAGTCTTTGGTTTAGGAGTTTTGCTTTATCCTTTGCTTTGTCAGGGACGGTCAAGAACTAATGCATATTAGCAAATAGGTTTTCCTCTGCTTTGCCAGAGAAGAATTGGGTATATCCTCTACTTTGTAGGGAAGTTAACAACAGTGATTAGGAATTATCTGTCTGTGAAGAGAAATCCAAAATGGTTAAAAGGCATGCTAGACTAATTCCCACAACAGAGAAAGGTGGACTAGCTACCCCTTTATGGTCAGACAATGAGTTTAACACTATGCTAGTCAATCACATGGACACAATAGTGACAGACTTGGTTAGACAGAACTTAACACAAAAGTTTGGCATTGATTCAGATAGGACTTGGTCTCTTGAAGAATGCAAGAAAGTGCTTGGTGCCTGTATTAGAAAGAAAAACATTAAAGGAATTATCTGTTGTTACAGAGAGTACAATGTGGCTTTAACTGCAGAGCATACTCAGCGAATTGCGGATTTAGAGAAGAAAAATCAAAATTTGCATGATCATGTGACCTCTCTTAAAGAAAAGTTAGGCCATAACAAGGCTTCACTAACCAGTTACTCGAAACAACAGTCAGATATTCATCCTGCCTTACAGTCAGAACTTAGGCATGAAGGTCATATGTATGTTTATAATGACAATACATGTTTGAGAAACAAAGCAGTTAATGCAGTTGAGGTTTGTGGAACAAAGAGAAAAGCTCAAAGTAAATCAAATGTTGAGACTGTACATTCTGTGATACCTGTGGTCGAGCTACCAAAAGACCTAGATCCTGAAGCAATAGAGAGACTTGCACAAAGTTTGCCTTCAGCACATGTTAATTTTTCTGAATTTAGGGGAACATTAGCAAAGAAAATGCATCTCTATGACATGTCTTTGGTGGAAATCATCCAACTTACACTGCAAAAACTGAAAACTAAGAAAGTAAAAAAAGCTTATTTCTAGAAAATGTGTCTTGTTTTTTGCCATTAAAGATAAATAGTCTTATAAAATACATTGCACATTAGACTATAAATCTTAATTTAAGAAAATTGATCTTTTTCGGTCTAGGCAAGTAAATGTTAACTCATTTTGAGCAAGATTTTACTAGAAACAAGTGACCGCTATAAAGCCCAAATATTGGTGCATGTTCAATTAGATTGTTGTGCTAATTTTAAGACTAATACCACCACTAAAAAAATCTAATTTCAAGAATCTTAAGAAAGGATTTTTTTTATTGTGTCTGTAAGTTTTTGAAAATTCAGTTAAGAAAAATTGCTTGGCTGAACATAAACACTTGGCGAAAAAGGGGGTTTAATTCAGATTTATTTTGTATTGAAATTTGTATTGTGTTTCATTTCATTTATTTTATGTCATGAATGTGATCAAATGTGTACTTGTGATAAATGTCATTTTTTATTTTTCCGTAATTTATGTTAACTTTATTCTGACTGTAATGATGCATAAGTAAAATGGGCGTCGCTTTAAGAAAACCCGCGAGGAACGTGCAGAAAGCAGGAGAAGTCATGCGGAGCAGCGTGATGACGGAAAGAGGAGAGCACGGTCAGATCAGCTGCGAAACTTTGAGAGAAACTTTCAGTTAAACTAAACGGAAAGTTTAGTAAACTTTATTTCATTTGATTTGAGTGATTTTTGTGGTACAAGTGATTGAGATGTTCTTGATTTGATGAAAACGCAATGCGATGACATGGAGTTCATCACCACATGGATCAAGATGGCGAGCCACCCACTGAGTCTCGAATCCTTCTAAATCGCCAAAAGAAACACGATCTGTTGCTCGAGGAAAACAAATGTGCAGGAAAGAGTAAATCCATGTGAAAGTGTCCCTCATCATCCGCTTTTGCTGCTCATTGCTTTGTGCTTATGGATGGTAGGCCTGAACTGTTGCATTTTATGATCACCTACATTACACAGGACGTGGAGGATTGTTCATTTCAAATCAGAAAATTCATGACTGATCTGTTGAAATTCATATCTGAATTGTGAACTGATTGCACTTAATGTTTTTTGTTTTGTTCTTACAAAAAGTTAAATTTGTTTCGTAATGGTTTTGAAATATGTTTCTTGAGGGTATTGTATTTTGAGCTGTATATATGAATAATCCATTCAAATATAAAGGGTTATTTAAAGAATAGGAACAATTTAGACATACAAAAACTAACTTTAGATTTCCAAAAGAGAAATAAAGTAGAGAATGGGACTAAATCTAGTTGAAACCTTGCTGTGAACAGAGAGGTTTAAACACAGAAACTGTTAATTAATTTTGTTTATTTCATTTTATTTCTTTGCATTGTAAATATTTAAATATTGCATTTATTTTCCTTGTTCTTGGTGTTCATACATCAGTTTCTGGAAGCAAAGAGCAGTCAACAAATTCAATTTTCACTTATAAACCTATCCGTTATTATTCATATTTACCTTGTCTGTCTGTTGATTTTTCTCTCTCATTTGGCTCCTAGAGAACCTAGAGCACTGGTCTATTTTACCCTTAATACCTTGCACCTTATATGCTACATCAGTTGTTGGATTTGGTGTGCTGAGGGAAGGGCGGGTTGGCATACCTGTGCCAGGTATTTGATTTATTTTTTGTAAAAGTGTAAGTTAGCCTTGGAATCACTTTACTCCATTTGTTCAGAACTTTGGAGAATGTTCTTTATTAAATGTTCAGCAAAGCTGAGTAAGTTTGTTTCTTCATTTAAAGTTTGGGGAGGTGAGGGGGGTGTTTATTTTGAGAGTTTTCATCTCATTTTAGGTTTTTGTGTGATCTTAAAAAAAATAGGCTGGGTTTAAGGTTAAATATTCTAGTTTCAGTGCATTTTTTCCTAGAATTTTTATTATTCAGTGCTTTATAAAAAGAGAAAACTGCTTAGTTTTAAGCATGTTTGTCTAGTTTTAAGACCAGCCGTATTTTTAGTGACTAGATTTAAGTTCAAATATTCTAGTTTTAATGCAGTTTTCACTAACTTATTTACTATTAAATTCTTATAAAAAGCTAAAATGCCTAGTTTTAAGAATTTGTGTCTAGTTTTAAGATCCAGTAGCATTTATTATCGACTAGATATTTATGCTAATTTTAAGAATTCTTATCAAGTCTGTTTTGCTTACCCCATTGGCAGATTTTTTTGCTTGATTGTGGTACACTTTAACTAGATTTAAGTAAATTTTGCTTATTTCAAAAAGGGCATTTTTTGCAGTGTATGTCCCAAGTTCTAACAGAATCAGAGTTCAATAGCTTTGAAAGTACTGTCAATACTTCTGAATTTAAACATACCAGCAAAGAGGACTTGCGAGAGGGAGTTCTTAGAATATTAAGGGACATTGTTGGACCAAAGGTTGATTGGTCTAAAGTCACTAACTGTATTCAAAGAAAGGATGAATCTGTAAGTGAATACACTGAAAGGTTTTGTCAGTCAGCTGCAGCTTACAGTGGAATAGTCAATAGTCCTAAGGATGTATTGGATGACAAGGGACCACTAGTCCGTGCATGGTTTGATGGCCTTTCATCAGAATACAGGAATGCTCTTCCTTTCTTAGATCTCACATGGTCTAATGAAACTTTGAGAAGAAATTTAGGCAGGTTAGCTACCTGGGAAAGGGACTCTGATGTCAAAGTTAAGGTGAAAGTTGCAGCAGCATCGCTGAATAAAACTAATATAGGTAATCAACAAAAGAATAAATGTCTTAGGAGGGACAGCAAATGTCACTACTGTGGTAAACATGGGCATTACTTGAAAGAGTGTAGGAAAAGCAAAAAGATTTTAGGAGAAATGAACAGTGTTTCTCAGCTCCTACACAGCCTGCTCACAATCCTGAAGCAGCCCCTCCCCTCTACACTTAACCTGTGGGACAACTTTATAAGACAATGATCATTAAGGTTGTGAGAGCTTATTGTTGCATTGAGATTGACAACCAAGATGAAAGACTCTTTGTGTAAGCACTCATGCAACAAAAGGTGGCTGATTTTTATTTTGGTACATGTGTAAATCTAGTGTCAAACTGTTTCACAATTCAGCTGGAAATCACCACTTTAACACATCTCACAACCCTGAATGATCTATTGCAACATATCATAGTAACTGATGTATCCTCTTCTATGATGTCTGCTATGACTGATAGTTCATTAGAGGATTTAAATACAGTTTTTGTGTTTACCAATTTTTAAGCATTATTTGGGTTAACTAGTAACACTCACATCTCATATGTGAAGTAGTTTGAATATTACAGGGGCAGATTAAGACACACAGACCAGTGAGGAGCCCAGGAAAGAACCGAAAAGCAATAGGCTTCGGGGGCCAACTCTGCGGTGAAGACTCCCTTATAGGTTTTCCCCTTCAAGTAGTTTATCCCTACCTCACTTGGTCCTTAGGTGTCAATCCTACCAAGGCTAGGGAAAGAAAAAAACCCACTATACGATCAACAACATTTTATTACAAGGTATACTGAAAGAGGTATATTGAAAAGTCTATACGATCACAAAGATGTTTAACTTAAAATAAAAAAAAAACGTAAAAAGTATTAGAGTACTGCTTCAGACATCCAGACATTCTGTGAAAATTCACCCACCAAGTCAAATGTGCCTGTAACTATCAATGTTACAAGATTAGATGATGGGGCATCATGTTAACCAACATTTGCCATAGAATGGATTTTGGAAGATTTACATTTTTTTATTATGTGAGAGTTATTAGAACTCTCAAAGGGGGAATTGTGGAAATGTAAATTTGAGGATCACTTTAAAATCAGCTGATTCTCTTTATTTCCCCCATCCTTACACAAACTACTAAAATGATATATATTGCATTGGAAGAACATAGGAACATGGGGTGGCTCCTAGGACATTTACCCATCATATCCCACTGAGTTGGTGACCATTTGCTCATGATTCAATCAAAGGTCAAAACTCAGGAAGGGACAACAGGCCCAATGTGTGAACATTTCTTTATCTCTATGATAATGAAGTGGTCTCAGTAAGGGTGAGTGAGACTCCAGGATCTGAAGAGAGTCTACTACTTCCTCTCTGTCCATTGTTTCTATTGTCACCTAAATGCTTTGTTACCATTTCAAGGGACTGCCCCTTGAAATGGCTATATATGCAATGTGTTTAGACTTCAAATCAGACTTGATGACTGCAGCGCCCGTGCAGTATGCTCTGATTTGAAGACTCGCTATCTACAATAAAGACTACTGCTCAAGGAAATCCAAGTCTCCTGGTCTTCGCTGAAAAACGTTTCCAACAGGGGCTACATGGGTACCTTTTAATAATAGTAAGCAGGAGCTACATTGTTAAATTGCTTTAGCCATAACCTCTGGTTATACGGTTGAGTTTGTGATCGTGGGCCCGCATACCGGCCGGTGCGAGGACCCTGTGAGACAATGAGAACCTTAGTGTACTAGTCCAATAATAATAGTGAGTTGAATAGAATGATAAAACATTTATCAAAATTTAAGGATCTTAACTTGACCTTTACAAGGTTTTATCTTTTGGAGTCAAATAAAATTTGAGATAAAATTGAGGTATCAAAAGTAACGAGTAAGCGCCGGAAAAGACTGAACGTGCTGAAACCTTCGCCATTACCACTGGACTCCGACATTGGGCCAGTGGGTGGTTTTTGGGTGGTTTTTCCCCATCCCTTACACCTGTGCCAGAGAATTTCACTACAGGTCGCATCTAGCTGCAGCAGATCATGGGATTCTTTTCTCTAAAATTTGCATTCCTAATAGAAACATCTGTACAGTGTGTGTAGAATTATTAGGCACACGTTTTGGGATGTTTACCCTTGCCTTACTTGCTCACTTAAACACGTTTGATCATCTTAATTGTTCACAGGTGTGTAATAGAAAGTGGAGAACTGTGGGGCGTTTTGTTAGCAATTCTTAAGAAGGGCGGAAGGGGAGAAAGGAGAAAAGAAGAAGAAAGCTGAATCAAACACATCATCATTTTATAGCTATGTTAGGCTACAGATTTTACAGAATACAAAACTAAGGATTTTAAATCTGTCCTGAAGCCTAAAAAAGATTTATATCTTTAAAACAACTACAAAATATGAATATAAAACACTTTTAAACATCACTTTAGACAAATTAAAACAATAATGAGATACGTTTTATTAATTTATTGTAGGACTGTCCAACGCGCTGGGGCTCAAAGCTAAAGATGACAGAAAGAATTCTGGAACAGGCTCCAGCAATACGACGGGTCTTTGCCGATGACAAGAGCAGACGTCCACTGCCAAACTTAACATGGCAAGATATTTCAGTCCTGGACTGAAGCTCGTAGCAGACTTGACCGACATTTTGTCAGGAGAATCTTACGTTAATGTTTCATCTGTCACCCCAGTGCTACAACACACAAGCCGCACTTTAACAGAAACTGATGATGACACAGAGCTGAGTAAAAAAATTAAGACTGGTATTCTGAAGGAATTAGATGCCAAATATGACAACAACGCAACCCAAAAACTTCTTCGAATCAGCACTTTGCTTGATCCCCGCTACAGAGGTGGCTTTAATTTGAACGATTTGCAGCAAACTAAGACAGAAGTTCTTGATGCCATTACTGAGTGCCATCGACTAAAAAAACACGAGAATCTGGAACAACAACAAACAAACGTGAGCGCTCAAGAGGTGCCTTCGAAGAAGAAAAAACACAAACTGGGTGATCTCCTCGGGAAAACAAAAAACAACCCATGAGTGAGGCAGATAGGGCAGCAGCTGAGCTCATGGCCTATCTGTTGGAGGATGTGATTGATGGAGAGGAGAACCCACTTCAGTGGTGGAAGAACAATGAAAATTGCTTTCCGCTCATGTCTGTTGTAACAAGAAAGTTTTTGTGTGTACCTGCAACAAGCAGGCCTTCAGAAAGGGTTTTCAGCGCCGCAGGTCAAATCGTTACCCCTGTAGTGAAACTAGGACGGTGTTATTTAAACACTGAGCTGTTTCATGGAATAATTATTTGTGACTCAAATGGAAATACCTACAGACAAGATTAGTAACTTTAGGTATTTCGTAGCATTACCCGGGTACGGTAAAAGTAACAACGGTGGCCTCTAGAACACTCATGCGCCGGGTGTTCAACCAATTGTGTTAACTTTAACTTTAATGAATGCGTTTTTCTTCTGGCCTTGATGAATAACGGTCTGTGCCCAATACAGCAATACTACAGAGCCGGTAACAGTATCGCACAGTTTAAGGGATGTGTTATGAGCATTAAGCAGAGACAATCATGAGTGAATACAAATGAATATTTATTGACTAAGCTATTAACACAACATAGACTAACTACCACAAAACACATACACATTCACATTCATACAAGATAAAGCATAGAAAAATTAGAGTAAAGAGTAAAGAATGGCATATTAAATCAGCAGGACACAACCACCGGGTTTTTCTCTACAAAGTTCACCCTTTGGCAAAGCAATTCTTAGCGCAGTTGAATGGTGAAAGATAGGATACTTGCACCGGTTAGTTTCGTTGGCAAGAATCCAGGTGTGCGGAGAGAGAGAGAGAGAATGTCCAGGTGAGCGAAAAGCGAAGTCTCGCGACAAGTGTGGAAATTAAAAATCGAAATAATACTCGTTTTTATTTTAAAAATGATTTTCACACTCACCTTTTGTTTAAGCAGTTTAGCCTATAATTTGATTCCTAAAAAACGTTTAAAAGTACTACATGATTTGCATGTTAAAGCAGTTTGTGTTGGAAAATCCTGTTAAAAAACATTGTTAAATAATTGGAAAATTCTTGAGGATTGTGTCCTGAAAAAAACGTTTTTCAAAGGGTCCACTGTCTCATTATTTTCTTTTAGCGTTAGTCATTTCGTTATCTTTTCCCAGGTTTCTATGTTTAATTAGCTGAATTGTATTATTTTGATTATTTCTAGTCTTTTAATTAGTCTAGTCTTTACTTATAGCCTAATATTTCTAGAGCCTTTTAGCAAAGCTAGCGCTTCATTATTTGTAATGGTGTGCCTTTGCATTCTGTGTGTGTAATGAAAACAGAAACAACAGGCATTGCATCCTCATTTAATGCTTTGCAAAAATACCAAAATGGTAAGTGTATAGTATAAGCTATTTATAATGTATTTGGCAACTTCCTACGCTTATTACTTGTCATTTTCCGTTATTATCGATTATCATGCGCTAACTGTCTTTTATAATCGGCATCGGGATACTTGCGAGACATCGTCGATATATGATAAAATCGTCAAATCGCCCAGCCTTACCGAGAACTACTGCCAGTTTCTAAAGAGCACTCTGTTCAAAGAGTGGTACAACCAGAAACCTGCAGCTTTCAAGAAAACAATGGTTTTCATGCAGGACAATGCTCCTTCACATGCCTCCCACTACACAACCACTTGGCTAGCTCAGAAAGGTATTAAAGCGCCCCATGTGTTGGCCACCAAACTCACCAGATTTAAATCCAACTAAAAACAATTTGGGCTATTTTAAAGCGCCTTATTTATTCTGAAGGAAAGCAATTCTCAAGTTTAGATGCTCTTTGAAATGCAGTCATCTTAGCAGTAAGGTATATTGACCCTTAGAAGGTGAAGAGTTTGACTGATTTTTTTGGATAGAAGATTGATGGCCGTGGTAAAAAGAAAAGGAGGCTATGTGAACAAGTGAATGGACTGAACTTTAACAAGTTTGTTTGTTTCTTTTGCTGTTAGTAATGCTTAAACACATTGTTCCTTTACAGTTTTCATATTATGTAATCATTTCCATTTGGTTCTGCCAAATATTATGTTGTAGTAGTTGTGCTACTATCTAAAATTTTGCACACGCAGGTTTTTTGTTATATAAAAGCAAAGCAATGTTAAACAGTCCAATATACAGTACAAAAAAAAAAACAATAAATTGTTGTGCTCTAAAGTGTTACGTCTATGACGTATTATTGTATGTTGTGGATATGTTCCTGTTGTCTACTCTCTACCAGGATTGGACCAAGGCGTAATGAGAGACTAGCGGTGGTTGGACCAGAGATGAGACAGGTGCTATATATTCCCCCGGATATCACTGGAGGGCGCTCTCACCTTGCTCTTACTCTTGTTTGCTCGCTGTGATTACTGCTGTTTGTCTCTTTGATTGACCATGTGTGCTCATGTGTTAATTTATAATGAATTGCTGTTAAACCTCAAGTCTATATTCTAACAGAGTGCTGCAAGTTGCATGTTGTGACAGCTTGGTGTTCCACTGTTCATGTTTGTGAGGCCGCAGAGGGTGAGTGCCTTATTTATTTTTTTTGTAGGCCATACGGCCATCACCTTTTCTCCTGTTTTGGGTAGCCAGGCAGTAAGGTTAGATTGTTGTATTTTGATTTCTTTATTTTTTGATTGACAGGGAAGTTAGTTTCTTTAATGAAAAGTTAGTGATGTTTGTTTGTTGTTTTGGCATTTGCTCACCCCTGATATAATGCATCAGTTTCTTATTTGTTTATTTCTTTTCATGTTGACAACTGTTATTCAAAACAACACTCATTAAGAAAAATAAAAATTAGTACTTTAACAGTTATTCATTGTTGTGTCATTTATGTTGCGGTCCTGACCTAGACCAGGCCGTAACAAAAGAAAGTCATTACATCATTAAATCTTTATAAAAGATGTACCTAATAATTCTGCACACACTGTACATGTGCATAATATTGGTCCGGTGATCTGTCGCTTGTGTCGCTCAGAAATTTTCACGCAGTCGTGTTGGCTCGCATCAGAAGCTTTTCATATAGGCAGCGGACAACATAAATGACATCATGTTCCGCGCTTCCACTTCCTCAAGCTGCTGAAGACGCAGTGGATTAGTTTTATTTATGAAGGGAATGTTCCTGCAAAATACCTACATTCGTTTATGTCTCAGTGAATTATGACAGCATAAAAACATAAAAGCATGAAAGCGCTGCCTTTAAGACTCCTCATTGTCATTTTTGTGTTAAACCTTCTCTATATAATTCATAACAGCATATTAAATATGAACAATGCAGTAAAGTGATTGTCTTATTACAATTTGGGACAAACAACATATAATTTATTCTTAAAAGATGTAAGTTTAGCTTTTTGTCACGGGTGGATTTTCAAGTGTTTAGTCACGTCCGAGCAGCGCTGACAGTTATTTTTAGAATCTGAACACGACCAGTGTTACTATTAAACTGCTAAGTTGGTTTGATCTTGGGCACTTTGCTTTTTTGCGAAATACCCTACATCCTATCTACAGCAGTGTGTGAAAAAGGCTACTCATCACAAAGGAGAATGAAGTCCAGCTAGGGCAGGTTTGCATGCTAACACAGTAGAAGACCTAATCAGAATCAGTTTGGAGGGGCCAAAGCTGATGGATTATGATGCCACGCAGGACGTGAAGCTGTGGTTCTCCCACTGGAAAGGGACCAGAAGGCCTAACTATAAGAGTTGGCCCATCTAAACTCAGTTGCTAGGTCTTACTTAACCTATTTTCTTGACAGCAGACACCCATGGCAATACGTTTATTATACGTTTGTTATAGATTTTATATTATACCAATATCACACGACTACAAGATTGCGATTATACAACAGTTTGACGGCACCAGACAGTGTCATAAATCATAAATAACAACGGAGTGTATTTAAAACCCTCTTTTGTGCGGAACAACTTTACAGTTGCCTCTGCTCCTGGATGTTCGGGCTTTGAACGCACTACATCCATACTTCCCAGGCGCATCTTCTCTTGCCCAGGGAGGCGCGTCCGAAGTGGTTGCATATGGACGGAGCTCCGAAAGCCGCAGCGAATCCGCCCTCGCATGGGAAGGCGGGCAGAAGGTGAGTGCAGTCGAGTGGCGAATTGATACAACCGGTGAAGCGGTTACCGTGATGATACTGGTAGAATATTGCATTGCTTTTAGCCAATCAAATTCGAGAACCAGACAGAACTGTTGTATAAATATTTATAGTAATATACATATAAAATATTTTATATATAAATATAAAATATTTTAGTAATGGTTTCTTTTAAATTTACGCTTTTCTGGAAAATATTCAGATTAAAATATTTTGCAAATATCAAGTTTCAGTCACTGTCAATCTTTACATCGATGCAAAACCAGCATATACAAATTAACAGAACGATTCATCAACTTGCAAGGTCATTATGTTTACTATAAAAAGGGTGCGACCAAATTGTAAGTTGGTGCGACCAACTGAGAAAGTGAGTCACACCAGTGCAACCAGTGGAAAAAAGGAGTCTAGAGCCCTGCTTTGTTAGTATTATGAGAGTATAAAATTGTGAATAAAAAATAATAGAATCTCTAATTGTTACTCTCTTATTCATTAAGTGAATTTAAAAACAATGCAGGAAATAAAATTGTGCATTTTTGATCAATTAAAAACAATCGATTTGTTACTTACAACCAAAACATCACTAAATATGATTTTAACCATTTATCAGACATTAACTGTGGTCTAAAAAAACTAAAGAGAAATCTGGAAATTTGAGTCAGGAAATGTATGGACTTTTAAAATGGAAAATGTGTAGGAACCCCGTTTTAAATTTTCTGCATTAGCTCTACTTACAGCAGCAATGGAGGGGTCAAGCTCACATATATGCATTCGGCAGGGAGGGTGCTGGCAGTGATAGGACTCATCGAGGAACTGACAATCTTCACTGGGTTCCACCGCTGGCTGAGTGGTGTGAGGGTCTAGATAAATTAGCTCATCACCTGCAAAACAGCATCAAAAGCAGCTTCAAACAGAATGTACTAATGTATAGCAGTATGTATAGCAGTAAAATGTATTTATTCTTTACAGAAATACAAGGATACAATTTACATTTTAAATACATCAGTACAGTTTCTGATGAACTTCGCTTACCTACAAAGCCAATGAAGTAGTGAGCACTGTTCGGTTTCCCACCTATTACTCCTAAAGACTGAGGCATCATAAAGCATTGCTGTAGTAGGAAAAAGTCAAAAACTTGTCAAATATGAATGTGTGATCATTACAGAAGTAGATCAATATTTTCGGAAACTAATCTTTAGCAAATCTTGAGTGAGCATGTCTATATTAACAATAGAATATACCTTGAGTGGTTCAAAATAAGCTCCATTTATATCACTTAGGCCCAGTCTTAGAGGGATCAGTAGAACTAGTGGTTTCCAGAAAGGAGTCTCGTTCTCTGCCCGCACGCATGGATCCTCTATATCTCTATTCATCTCTTGAGGTTCTTCCGAAGCTGCACATGCTCCCCTCTCAACGTCCAGCCACGGCATACACAACCTCTCTGCAATTACAAAATGAGACAAATACGTAACAAAATATTTACTTTTCAGTCATTTGCTGGCCAGGCAGATCACAACAAGTTCTTGATATCAAATTATTACACTGTCAGTACTAATATGTGATGTTCCCTTTCAAAAGCAAGACTTGATTTTTTTAACTATCCTAACACTAAGGGATTTCCTCATAAAGATAAATAATCATTAAAATTAAAGTCTGTGTTGCTTTGTATCGTAAATTGACCCCAAACTACATCTGCAATTATGGGATTATATTTGTGCCAATAAAAAAGGAACGCAAACCTTTAGGAAACAAACAATAATAAACAATGTAAAAGAAAAATGAACACTTTGAAAATGAAAACAATTAACTTAATGGCAAACATTTAACATGGTTTTCAAATGAACAGTATTCTTTTTAAAATGAAAAAAAACGTTTTTTTAGAAAAGTTTTAGAAAAGCTTTCAAAGTTTCTGTTTACGCTCCAAAAGTTTACGTTCGCACTTCTGGCATAAACTTATTGTGTGCACGGGATGTGGACAGCCATAGACATAGAATATTAGACATAGCATTGGCTGCTTTAGCTAGCTAAAGTGATATGTCAACAGGCCTGTCATCTTACTTGTGGCAAAAGTTACTTAGAAACACATACATGTGATTGGGGGAGCAGCGCTTTTTGACATTTAAAGCACAATAACTTTTACATTTCTCAACTTTTACATTTTTCAATTTTTATAATTTGTCTGGCATGCATAACTGTTTAGTCTGCAGTTGCTTAGAATTTCGATAGGCAAGACATAGATTTCTTTTATTTTAAATAAGGAATCATCAGCGTATGCTTGTCAAATTAGATTTACGGAGGCATCCCTAATGTAATTTAATGTACGAAATTAAGAAATTAAATAGTCATCTCATCAAGAAAAATCTAACCCCGGATCCTTCTTCTACGCAGCCATGATGTTGTAATTGATGCAGTATGTGGTCTGGCATTGTCATGTTGGAAAAGGCAAGGTCTTCCCTGAAAGAGACGACGTCTGGATGGGAGCATATGTTGTTATAGAACTTGGATATACCTTTCAGGATTGATGGTGCCTTTCCAGATGTGTAAGCTGCCCATGCCACACGCACTCATGCAACCCCACACCATCAGAGATGCAGGCTTCTGAACTGAGCGCTGATAACAACTTGGGTTGTCCTTGTCCTCTTTAGTCTGCATGACATGGCGTCCCAGTTTTCCAAAAAGAACTTCAAATTTTGATTCGTCTGACCACAGAACAGTTTTCCACTTTGCCACAGTCCATTTTAAATGAGCCTTGGCCCAGAGAAAACACCTACGCTTCTGGATCATGTTTAAATATGGCTTCTTTTTTGACCTATAGAGTTTTAGCCGGCAATGGCGAATGGCACGGTGGATTGTGTTCACCGACAATGTTTTCTGGAAGTATTCCTGAGCCCATGTTGTGATTTCCATTACAGTGGCATTCCTGTATGTGATGCAGTGCCGTATAAGGGCCAGAAGATCACAGGCATCCAGTATGGTTTTCCGGCTTTGACCCTTACGCACAGAGATTGTTCCAGATTCTCTGAATCTTTGGATGATATTATGCACTGTAGATGATGATAACTTCAAACTCTTTGCAATTTTTCTCTGAGAAACTCCTTTCTGATATTGCTCTACTATTTTTGCCGCAGCATTGGGGGAATTGGTGATCCTCTGCCCACCTTGACACCTAGAGAGACACTGACACTCTGAGAGGCTCTTTTTATACCCAATCATGTTTCCAATTGACCTAATAAATTGCAAATTGGTCCTCCAGCTGTTCCTTATATGTACATTTAACTTTTCCGGCCTCTTATTGCTACCTGTCCCAACTTTGTTGGAATGTGTATCTCTCATGAAATCCAAATTTCAAAATGTTTCACTTTCAACATTTGATATGTTATCTATATTCTATTGTGAATAAAATATAAGTTTATGAGATTTGTAAATTATTGCATTCCTTTTTTATTCACAATTTGTACAGTGTCCCAACTTTTTTGGAATCGGGTTTGTACAAATATAATACAAATACAAAATAATATGGGGAAAGGCAATTGTAAACAAAAATGTAGTATAAATTGTAGAATAATGTAATCAAATATGGTAACAAATGGACAAATAACAAATAGTAAATAAAAAACAGTATGATCCAGTGCCAATGCACTAGGCTTCTGTGTCTATGCCATCTACCACCAGACCGCTTTCTAAAGTTACGCCATTGAAATTTCCATTTCCAGGTCACTGACCTGTCAATCAAACTTGCACTAGCCAATAAGAGTAAAGCGATGTTAAGTCCGAGCCATACGAGAGGTTTGTGCCAAAAGTGCGAACGTAAACATCAAAAACGGAAACAAAATCTCAGGCAGCACATTTGTAAAATACAATTTGCAAATCAAACTTGCACTAGCCAATAAGAGTAAAGCGATGTTAAGTCTGAGCGAGAGGTTTGTGCCAAAAGTAAGAACGGAAACTTCAAAAACGGAAACAAAATCTCAGGCAGCACATTTGTAAAATACAATTTGCAAATCAAACTTGCACTAGCCAATAAGAGTAAAGCGATGTTAAGTCCGAGCCGTACGAGAGGTTTGTGCCAAAAGTGTGAACGTAAACTTCAAAAATGGAAACAAAATTTTGCCATCGAGTTTTTTATTTTCATTTTCAAAGCGTTTAAAAAAAATTATTTTTGTTTGTTTCCTAAAAGTCTGAGTTCATTTTTTGGCACAAATCTAATCCCATACCACAATGCATGTCGATTTTGCAACCCGCAAAGTGAAGGCATTCTGCCACCATACTGCAGTGTTTCCACATCAGCATTTAATTTAGCCAGGGGTCTCCAACACGTTGCTCACGGAGCAGAGAGGAGATGCAATAATGTACAATATGTTAAAAATAATGTGTTTTTTTAAAGCATAAACCATCTTAACACATTGAATTACACTAAATACACCAGTGTGGCTAAGAACATCTTCTTAGCAGCTCACAATTATTTGTTGCACCATAGTTCTGGCCCCTCAAATGTGACAAAAAAGTTTTTAACAAAGTTAATGTAATGACTTGTGATTGATGATATTTGTCTTTGTTATTAACTTTGATTGATGAAGTAATGTGGATTTCTTAACCTGATCAATTTAAAAGGATTTATGGTAAAATAATGCAGAGCAATAAAATATATTTTTACATCTATCAGTGTTTCCCCTACCATTATATAAGGGGGGCGCCCCGCCACCCTAACGGCTCACCCCGCCCCCCTTGAAGGTCAAGTAAATTTGATTTGATTTTCTTTATAGCGCCAGATTACAATTTGTTATTTTATTAAACAAACTAAATAGCCTTTGAGTATTATGTTATTTATCTTATTTCCACGATGGCATGTCTTTGTCTGTGTTTGCGCGTTTACAATTATCCCAATGAGTGCGCACGCGCGCACTCACAGGGAACAACTGAGGATGGCAACACTTGCTCTACTGCGAGTAGCAGCCGGAGTAGCTCTCCTGCTCGAAGTAGGGATCGGTACCGAAACCCGGTATTAAACTAGCCCCGGTGCTAAATTATGAAAGACCGAAGTATCAATAAGCTCTGACGCTATCGGTTCTGCTTTCGGTACTGGAGAAATTAAGAAAATACATGTCCTGTTTATTAATGCTAAATAAACGTTATCTTGCGCATTTTAACTGTCCAACCATTTCTAATTTACGATAATAGCCTATTTAGACATTTACCTGCATTTTTATCCATCATGCGCGAAATGTCCCTGAGTACACTGAGTGCGCGTGCACGCACACAACACGAAAGCTCGCGCTTAATAGAGTGACGATGGCGGAGAGAACCAAACGGTCTAAAGTATGTTTACATTTCACTCGAGTGGATGCAGACAATGATCGTTACAACACGTGCAACAAGATTTTAACGTGTAAGGGCGGAAACACAAGCAATCCGTCAAAACATCTTTCAAAAGTTCATCATGTGCGGACAGAGAATTGCAAAGTTTTCGACTGCCTAGTTAGTTCATCGTCCACCTCCTCAGGTAAATATGCTAGCAGTCTTCCCAAATAAAAACGACATAAGCATCCTATAAGGTCTCTCTAAATTAGTATTTAATAATTTAATAAATACATCACGTTCAGTTAAATTATGAATAACATACGTATTTTTTCTGCAGTAAGCTAAATAAATCATAGACATTAAAAATGCCTTTACAGTACTGCATTTACAAATAGATGAATAAGAATAAACTATGCTTATTAAGAAATGATAAAGTAGAAATGACCTAATAATGAATTTGTACTGATGAAATACATACACTTAAATCTTGTAGTGTACATTGCAAGTAGTTCCAAACATGTAGAAGTTTTAAGCCCAGCAGTTCTTTTGCAGTCTACCTGCCCAACTGTGTTGCTTTAAAGCACTGGACATTCTTTTACAAAAGAAATTATTTATTTGATTTATTTTGTTTGTATAATATATATTTGCTCAAACATTGCTGTTTGTTAGGCTATAGATAATTATTTTATTTTACATTTAAAAATAAAGTGTTAATTCTGTTCTCAATTTGTTTTGTTTTTTATTAAAACACAACAAAAAGTACCGATAAGAGTACCGTTAAAGTACCGGATCGATAAGTGGTATCGATAAAAGTAGTAATACCGTTAAAACCTTAACGATACCCATCCCTAGCTCGAAGTGCTGCCCCTGACAAGCATCAAATGTCCAGTCATCACCGGATGACAGGTTTTGATCCAGTTTGGCTGTCAGAGGGGAAATACTCCCCTTGGTTGTACAAGACTGATCTTGGTAAGTAACTAAATACATACATAAATAAATGTGACAGCAGGGTTCTCATCTAAGACATGACATACCAATTACGTACGGCCTAACTTATTCATAATATATTGTGGTAATTACATGACGGGTAACTGAAACCTGTAATTTCATTAACAAGTTTATATTAATGAATTACATGCAGCTCACTATTTACATATTTGTGTTTAAAATGTTTTTAGTCAGGACATTGTAAATCTGCTGAATAAATAAGACAAGAGATATTTAATATGCTATGCAGGCCACTCTGCGCACGTGATGACGTTCAGAACAACGCGCGTGTCATTTTCCCCAACCAACCCCCCCCCAAAGCTGTAAACCTAGGGGAAACACTGTCTATGCAAATGCATATACAATATTTGTAACTTAAATGACTAATAATCAAATAAAGAGAAAGGTATTTAACAATATGTTAAGGGGTAGTAAGTATTTATACAGTTTCCCAGCTGTTTGAGGGCAGTCATAATGCTGAAGTGGCCATCTATGAAAATGAGACCCCTGCTCTAAAGTACACAACATAAATAAAGTAAGCTTCACCTACAGGGATGTGCATATAAAAGATATATACAAGAAACTACAAATTCAGAAACTAGTAAATGGAACTTACTTATTTCCTGTATGACCACAGTATTGTCCATAGCTACATGAACAGCCATTCGGCTCCAGGAGTCAAATACTGCCAGTTTCCTAAATTAATACAAAAGTTTAGACACTTTACTGTTCGTTTTGCAAAGAACATTTGGTAGTGTTTTTAATTTTTACTAAAATTTTACTAATATTTTACTATTTTACTAATTCACAAAAAGTACAACAGTGTGTTATACTTTTAAATAACAAAATTATTTGGCAAACTTACTTGAGTACCTGTGCCACTGTATTAGGACCATACCACTGGCCTATAGACTTTCCCTCACCTACCCCCATCTGAGCTAAAGAAATTAAGAAAAGAGTGAGCTATTTATGTAATATAAAATAACATACTGTTGTACCACATTTTTTGACAACCATTGTTATATTTCTAAAATATTCAATCAGATCACCTGAGTAGTACCTATTTGGTGGATGGAATAATAACTGTCCTTCTTATCAAGGAAAGCATTGAGAATACTGCTATATTCTGGCTGCTGTTGCTGACCTGGATTCCATCTCCAGTCTTATAAAATGCATATTAAGCAATATATTAGACAACAGCAGACGTATACTTACTAAGCAAATAAACTCCAAGTATTTTTAATTACCTCTGCCTAAGTGTCTGCAAATTAAGGCCTCCCCAAGAATCATTTGTCCGCATCGGAGCATGCAGCCCCAACCAGTGTCTGAAGTAGGCCCAGTGCCACCTGTAACACATATAACATCTCTTAACAAACCATATGCATACTACAGATAAACATACTACAGGAATTGGATGACAAGTGTGTGGCCACCAAGAGATCACAATTGATGGCTTTGACTCCTACCGATTGGCTGAAAGTTCTTTCTGTAGGTAAACCACAAACGTGAGGTGACATCAGCCAGAATTTCATCCTTGTCTGAGGTACAAAGAAAATCATTTAAGAACCGAAAGCTAAAGCCAGCAGGGTATTTCCAAGCAATGTTAAGCACTTACCTGTTAGTGCGCTGAACTGCTTTCCCAAAATCCAGACAGGCTCTGATGTCTCTGGGAAATCTTCAATCTCACCAAAGCGCAAGGAGTCGTATGTGAGAGTAGCTGTTGGGGGGACAGGAGACATGACTTCACATTCCTCAAAGAAACTCACACCAGAAACAATTATATTTTTAAATACACTTGCTGATCACATAAAGACTCAGCTAAATTTAGAGTCAATTATTAGAAGAATTCATTATTGCAAAATGGTACGAACAACTTAAATCCGCTTTCGTCAAAGTAATAATGAATGTGCTGCCAGACATAATAGCCGTTTCTTAAAACTTAAGTCTAGGCAGCATTTTTGGACATTACGAACGTCGTCGAGCTATGCTTAAACATGCTGTCTCAATACATGTTTAATATGTTTTAAAACAGCAAAAACAAATACGTTTTTAAGGGTGACCGTTGCTTTTTGGTGCAATACATTTTTGAAGTCAAAACTGTGTCCGTTTCTCGTCTAACAGCAGATAATTAATGACAGCAGACAGAAAACGTAAATAAATAGTTTTCTTACCATCCATCCCGACAGTAATTCAGCCTATATTATTTGTTGAATGGTCCATAAATGATACTAACCTATAGAAAATGGCTTCCGCTTTGCTCAGCGTGCGTCACACATGTAAGAACCATAGATATACATAAGCTGTGTCCCAATTCAAAGGCTGCGTCCTTCGAAGGCTGCATTTCAAGACCGATTGCGTCACAGAAGCGCGACTGAAGGCCGGTAAGACTGTCCTAAGTCGAAGGCTGCTTCAAATGCAGCGTCAAAATGCGTCGTTCTTTCCATTGGCTGCAAAGGATAGAACTCCTCGCAGCCTGGGCTATCCCGAGATTCATTGCGCGAACTCCACGTCCTTCGAAGGACGCAGCCTTTGAATTGGGACACAGCTGAATATTCGAGCGCTGTTCCAGACCTTTACTTCCGCGTTAGAGGTGAGGTATATCCGAAATCCGAGTTGTCTGGACCGCACAACTGGCAATGTCATAACGTATGGAACGCCAAAAAGACAAATATTTATTTAGACGCAACGTGTACAGACGACTATGGAACTCCAGGACGGCCAAAACGCGCGAATTTTAACACGAAAACAACACGCCGAGAACGCGTTGTTTTCGCTTAGAATACCCGTTTTTTACGCGTAGAATACACCCCTGCTGACAAACAATAGAAACCATTACAGAGATCCTAATGGTTTCCATTACAAAACCATTACAAACAATTAGCCATTAAAACCATTACAAAATGGTTTACCTTACGTAGTGTGTTTTGGGCATATTCCATTAGGATTTATTGGTTTGTATAGGTTTTCATTACAAATTTGTAGTGAAATTTGATAATTTGCACATAATGGTTTCTATTGCAGTTTTTGTATAGACCATTTCACAATATATAAACAGCTCTGGTCCAGACGCACTTCCTGTCCTGTTTTTTTAACACTACACTAATGTCAGAACAAAATACAATCAACAGAACATTTACAATGTTTACAATTTACAAAATGTTTAACGAACATCTTTAAGATTTAATGTGAAGATGTGAAATATAAAAATACTGTAACAGGAAGTGCTTCTGGACCAGTGTTGTTTACATCTTGTGAAATGGTCTATTGGTTCTGATGGTTCCATAACAAGTTTGTATTGGTCTGTATTTGCACATATTTAATGGTTTCCATTGCAGTTTTGTATTGGTTCTGATTTGTTGAACTGATAGCTGGTAATTAGGCCATCAATTAATTTAATAAGTTCAATTATTAAAACAATTATACAATGGTTTTGTCCTTGTTGCTTAAAATCAAAAATATATTTTAATTTATATAAACTACACACCAACCTTTTAATACACTCAATACAATGCTGGGTTAAAACAGCACAATTTGGATTATTTTGGCAACCAAGCGCTGTGGTCAAAAAACTCCCTAAAATACACATATGTAAACAAGAAAATAACACACATATAAAGATTGCATGCTTGGGTGTGTATGAGTGAGTAACGTACTCGGTTACTCACGTAACCTCGGTTCCCTGAGATACGGAACGAGTACTGCATCGAAGACGCTATGGGAAAAGCTTATTTTTCCTCTGAGACTGAACAACTTTTTAATCACGCAGTTTACTGCATTGCCATTAGCTTGCTCGGCGCTTACCATAGACCAATGGCTCGGCAATGGCGCCGTGTCAACCAATGGCTCGCCAGCCAACGTGCTGCTAGCGAACCTATGGTAAGCAGCATGCAAATTTCTCGAGAAGCAGCCAGAAGGGCGGAGTCTTCTCTGGCTATATAAACCGCCCGTTTAGCCATAGGAAATCAGGTCTATTGATGAAGCGGACGACCTGGTTGGCAGCACCATCGCGACGGCTAGCAGCGAGTACTTTCGTTCCGTATCTCAGGGAACCGAGGTTACGTGAGTAACCAAGTACGTTCCCTTTCGATACTTCACTCGTACTGCGTCGAAGACGAAGGCAAACGATACTATTCTAGCTATCACCTAGAGGTTGATGTCAAAAATAGAATGTCCGCCCATAGGCTCGGTGCAGCCTCGGAGCTCGATAGAGGTCTAAGAGTGCATCGTGAATCATACTGGAACAGTCCATATACTAAACGGAGAGGATCCTGGACTGTAAGGCCGGAACCTCCAGATTATAAAATCTGGTAAATGTGGACGGAAAGGCCCAGCCTGCCGCCGCACAAATCTTCGCCATGGACACCCCGCCAGCCCATGCCCAAGACGAGGCCACGCCTCTAGTCGAATGGGCTCTTATCCCCATGGGACACGGAAGGTCCGAGGATGTGTAAGCCAGCGAGATAGCTTCGACTATCCACTTGGACAATCTTTGTTTAGTGACCAGATGCCCCTTGGTGCGGTCACCGAAGCAAACAAAGAGTTGTTCTGACTGTCTGAACGAGTATGAACGATCTCATTAGCACCTTAATGCCCTTACAGGGCAGAGAAGGTTGAGGTCCTGATCTTGCTCTGAGGGAGGAAGAGCGAGGAGAGTAATGATCTGTGATCTAAACAGGGTTGAAAGTACCTTGGGTACGTAACCGTGTCTTGGTTTCAGGACGACATTAGTGTCGTTGGGCCCGAATTCGAGACAGGAGGGACTTACGGATAGAGCCTGTAAGTCACCCATATGTTTTACCGATGCTAGTGCCAGAAGCAGAGCAGTCTTTAACGTCAATGGGCGCAAGTCAATAGACTGTAGCGGCTCAAAGGGAGGGCTCCTCAGGGCCCTTAGCACGAGGTAGGTCCCAAGAGGGGACTGTAGGGGGGCGAGGCGGGTTGAGTCTTGCGGATCCCCTCAAGAAACGAACAACCAAGTTGTTCCTCCCCACTGACTGGCCTGCTATAGGAGCGTGCGAGGCTGCTATAGGGGAATTGGCCATGGAGCTGCCGAAAGCAGCCTCATTAAGTCTGCAAACCAATGCTGGATTCTCCAGAACGGGGCCACTAGCAGAACCTTGAGTCTCTGTTCCCTGATTCGCCTGATAACTTGAGGGATCAGAGCGATCGGGGGGAAGGCATACAGCAGGGCGTTGGGCCAATCGTGGGACAGCGCGTCCTGAGCCTTCGAAAAGTAGATTGGGCAATGATGATTGTCTTCTGAGGCGAAAATGTCTACTTCTGCCTTGCCGAAGACGTTCCAGATTTTCTGAACCGATTGTGGGTGGAGCATCCACTCGTCCGAGGGGACGTTGCTCCGAGACAGTCTGTCTGCACCGAGGTTCAGTTTGCCTGGTACATGCGTTGCTCTGATGGAACGCAGGTTGACGTGAGCCCATTCCAAGAGGTCTTTCGCCTCCTTGGTGATTGATGTAAGACACTACCGTCATGTTGTCCGAGCGGACTAAGACGTGGTGTCCTTTTAGTTCCGACAGGAAGGAACGAAGGCCTAGACAAACTGCTAGCATCTCCAAGCAGTTGATGTGTAGGCGGCCCTGAGACTCCGACCAGTGGCCGAAGGCAGGTCTGCCATCGCACAGCGCTCCCCAACCTGAGTTGGAGGCATCTGTCGAGACAACCTTCCGTCTGTGTACCAAAGCCAGGGGAACACCCTGCTCCATCCAATGCTTGTTCGTCCAGGGGGCGAGTGCTGTTATACAGGCTCGGTTTACCCTGACTTGAAAACGTCCGTGGCGCCATGCATCGGACGGAGCCCTTCGCTTCAGCCAGAACTGGAGTGGCCGCATGCGCAGCAGGCCCAGCTGAAGAACTGCTGATGCTGAGGCCATTAGGCCCAGCATCCTCTGGAAGGCCTTGAGGGGACGAGAGGCCCCACTCGTGAATGATGCCGCGAGCTGCCGAATGACCAGTGCTCTGTCCGGCGAGACCACTGCTCTCATGCGAGTGGAGTCTAGAACTGTACCCAGGAACGATATCCGTTGGCTGGGAGACAGCGTACTCTTGGCGAAGTTGACCTGAAGTCCTAGGCATTGTAAATGACTGAGGAGAAGGGATCTGTGATGCACCAGCTCGTCCTCCGACTGGGCTAGGATGAGCCAGTCGTCGAGGTAATTCAGGATGCGGATCCCCTTCCGTCTCAGAGGAGAGAGAGCCGCGTCCATGCACTTCGTAAACGTGCGAGGAGCCAGGGATAGCCCGAAGGGAAGGACCGTGTACTGATAAGCCACACCCTCGAAGGCGAATCTCAAAAATTGCCTGTGGTGGGGGGCAATTTGGATATAAAAGTATGCGTCCTTCAGATCCACAGAACAGTCCCCCGGGCAGATCTGCGAGAGGATCTGTTTTGTAGTCACCATCCTGAATGAGCGTCTCATGAAGGCCTGGTTCAGGCGTCTGAGATCGAGGATGGGCCTTAGTCCCCCATCTTTCTTGGGAACCAGGAAATACCGGCTGTATAGACCCGATTCGCTCTGTGCCGGGGGAACCATTTCTATGGCTCCCTTGGCCAGCAGACTTTTCACCTCGGAACGCAGAAACATTGCGTTTGTGCTTCGAACCAAGGTGAATATCACTCCACTGAAGCGCGGAGGACGGCGAGCGAACTGAAGGGTGTAGCCTTGATTTATTATCCCCAAGACCCAGTCTGACACTCTGGGAATGGCCTGCCAGGCCTTTGCCTGTGTGACGAGGGGTTGGATGAGCAGCTGATCGTCTGTGGAAGGATCGTTGCTCTGGGTTATAAGAAGAGGAAATTTGCTGCGAGGCTCAGGGGAGCAGGCTTTGCTGGACGCGGAGTCGGCGCCGTCTTGGGGCGACTCAGGGCGGCTGCAGAGCTGGAGCGCTTGGGCAGGAAATGCTTCATGGCCTGCGAAGATTTCTGCGCAGACGTGAAGCGTTCCGCAAACCCCTCTACAGCAGGTCCGAAGAGGCCAGAAGGAGAAACTGGAGCATCGAGGAAGTGGACCTTTTCTGCATCCTTAATCTCCGTAAGATTAAGACATAAGTGGCGCTCCAGCACCACCAGGCTGGCCATGGATCTGCCGATCGCCTGCGCTGTCATCTTTGTAGCGCGGAGAGCCAGGTCAGTTGCGCTGCGTAAATCCTTGAACGCTTGGCGCGGGTCCGGGTCCAGATTCATCCAACGAGCGCAGTAGTTTGGCCTGGAAGACCTGGAGGACCGCCATAGAGTGAAGCGCCGAAGCCGCCTGTCCAGCCGAGGAGTAAGCACGCCCAGCTAGCATAGACATCGTCCTGCAAGGCTTGGAGGGATGAGCTGCCTTGGATTTCCAGCCAGTGACAGTGGGCGGGCAGAGATGTGCGGCCACAGACTCATCCAATGGGGGCAGCGTATCATAACCCTTCTCTTCGGCGCCATCCACTGAAGAGAGCATGGAGGAAGAGCGAAGGCGGGCTGAGTAGGGGGGCGCACCACGACTTGGTGATCTGGTCGTTGACCTCAGGAAAGAACGGGGAAGATCTCTGACGAGGGGCCTGACGGCGCCCCGGCAGGAACCACTCGTCTAGACGGCTGCATGAAGGCTCCTCAGGAGAAGACCATTCCAGACCCAGCTCCTCGACCGCTATGGTCATGACGCGGAGAAGCTCGGCATCCATGCCCCCACTAGCGGCGCTGGGTCCCGTCGACGGCAAGGGGGCGGGGTCGTGAGCCGAGCCCGACAGCTCCTCATCTTCGGAAGCAGCCGAAGACATGTTCTCCTATGGAATCTCACCCTCACTTCCACTGAAGCAGACCATGTCGCTCGCAGCCGCAGAAGGACGCTGGTCTGGGTGAATGAAGAGAACCGGAGTGGAGAGAGTACGGCACGCGGGGGCTCAACCGGCGTGAGCGCAGTCTCTGCCGAGCGCTGCGATCCTCTGCCTCGCTGCCTCTTCCTCACAGGCTCCCAGCGGAAGGAAGGGAGGCGCTGAGGTGCGGGTCGCGCTCTGAAAAGTACGCTATCCGCGAGCGCAGAGAAGCGAGACTCATGTCCTCGCAATGACGACATTCCGTCTCTTTGAGCGCCGCTTCGGCATGGGCGGCGCCCAAGCACGAAACGCACTCACGGTGCTTGTCGGCGGCGTGTAGGACCGTTGCGGCATTTGCAACAACGCAGAGGAAATTGCTCTTAAGGAAATTGTTCTTAAGAAAATTGCTCTTTCTTACTCTGTCCGGATAGCGGCAGGGGAAGCGGGACCGTCTCTGCCGCCGGCGAAGACGGCACGAGATACAATCCGCTGCGATGGCTGTTCAACGGCGAGAGCGTCTAAGAGAGCGTTATCGCTCGAAAGTAGCCGGTTGTGTTGTCGTCGCTGAAGCAAAAAGATCTGATTTCCTATGGCGAAACGGCGGTTTATATAGCCAGAGAAGACTCCGCCCCTTCTGGCTGCTTCTCGAGAAATGTGCATGCTGCTTCGCCATAGGTTCGTGCAGCACCACTGGCGAGCCATTGGTTGACACGGCGCCATTGCCGAGCCATTGGTCTACGGTAAGCGCCGAGCAAGCTAATGGCAATGCAGTAAACTGCGTGATTAAAAAGTTGTTCAGTCTCAGAGGAAAAAGAAGCTTTTCCCATAGCGTCTTCGACGCAGTACAAGTGAAGTATCGAAAGGGAAAGAAGGTTTTTTTTGGCTTCCACCCTGCCTGATTAGAATACGTTAAGATGAGCAAGACCTTTAAGACACACAAATAATTTTAACAAGGGGATTGCCTCGTCAGTTGTATTACAAAGAAGTGCACAGAAAAACATAAATAATTTAAAATCTCAGTAACTCAGTAATTCGTTCTGTAAAATAACAAAAATGCATACATTTAATTATGAGAGAAATCATGATTTTTTTTTTAGTCAAGTGCTGTTTTTACAATTGTCACAGCCATAACAGTCAATGTTGCCTCTCATAAACTTGTGTTCTTCTTTGTCACATCCCTAATACAATAGATAACTAATGTATAGACTGATATTTTGCTGATGTCTGTACTTTAACAAAAGAGCTTTAGTGAAATAAAAACTAATTAATAATAAATACATAATAAATACATTCTGAGTAAATTGATATATACTGAAAATGTCACTTCCATAACACAGGCATTGCCCACAGGTTATTGTGGAATCATCTAAAACAGGGGTCTTCAACTAAAATTGCTTGAGGTCCAGTAAACCAGCCTCACCAGCCGAGGTCCGGACAGTTATGTACTTGCACGTAAAAACATAAATTGACGGCTTTCGCCAGACTAAAGAAATTAGTGTAAATATTTGTTTTTATTGAACAAAATATAATGTTAACATGTATATTGAATAATGTCTCTTCATATGTATAAGCATAAATAATCCTTCACAAATCAATCTCATTTTAATGCTGTTCTGTTACTGTATGTCCTTTCAGTTGCTTTGGTACAAAATATCTAAATTTATCCAGTAACAATGTCTGACAAAAATATGAAGGGAACAGTGCAAAATGCATCTCTAAATCTGCACAACATACATTCATTTCAACATTAACAACTTAAAAGGAAAACCTAAACTGAGATTAACAATCACAATCAATGAACACAAACCTCTCTGGTTCAATTAAATCAGATCTCATATCACATACAAGTACACTACTAAACACAGATAAGCAGATTATTTTGCACAAATGGGCTTTTCACACTGGACTTGACCGTGACTTTGCTTCTTTTTACCAAAACAAACGTCAAGGTTACTGTCGTAACCCTGGGAGGGAACGAGACGTTGCGTCAGCGTTTGTGACGCTATGGGAACGCCTTTGCGTTAATGTGTCTGAAGCACGTATGTCAAGACCGCCGAATGGCAAACTGCACGTCACGAGCGGGTTGACATCAGGACCAGGAAGTGTATAAAGGGGACCCTGGGACGCTAGCACATTAGCTTTAATTGCCGAAGCTGCGCCCAGGGACGCAGGGAGTATGGCAGGGAGACGCAGCGTCTCGTTCCCTCTCAGGGAACCAGGGTTACGATAGTAACCTAGACGTTCCCTTTCAATGGAACTCTACGCTGCGTCAGCGTTTGTGATGCTATGGGAACGATATCCCAACGCCGCCATAAGAGCAAGTCCCTGGCTAGTGAATCCGAAGACTAGGGCACAAGCACATGGTATCCTGGCGTAGCAGCCAGGTCCAACTCAGAAAAATGCACGAATGTGAGCGGCGAAGCCCAGTCAGCCACATTACACACTTGTGTAGCCCCTGACCCTAAGGCCTTAGAGGCAGCCATACCCCGGGTAGAATGCGCTCTGACAGTAAGTGGAAACGACTGTCCAGAGGCTAGGTAAGCCAGTGCGGTAGCCTCGACTATCCACTTGCTAAGGGTTTGTTTGGTCCACCGGCAAACCCTTGCTGGGCGATCCAAAGCACACAAACAAGTGGTCGGGTCACAAGATCTCTCGACAGAATGAGCCAGTCGTCCAGATAATTGAGTATATGAATGCCCCTGAGATGCAGAGGTGCCAGGGCAGCATCTACACATTTTGTGAAAGTGCGGGGTGACAGGGCCAGGCCGAAGGGAAGAACCCGATACTGGTACGCTACACCCCCGAAAGCGAACCTCAGGAACCTCTTGTGTTTGGGAAGGATGGAGACATGGAAGTCTCCTTGCGTCCTTCTATTGTGACAAACCAGTCCATGGATCTGATTTGAGTCACGATCTGTTTGAGTGTAAGCATCTTGAACTTCAGTTTCTTTACTGAATGGTTCAGCGTACGCAGATCTAGAATAGGGCGCAAGCCCCCATCCTTCTTTAGAACAATGAAGTACCGGCTGTAAAAACCAGCCTCTTTTTCTGGAGGGGGAACTATTTCTATGGCCCCCTTTGCCAGAAGTGTGTGCACTTCGAATTCCATGACCAGAGCTTGCTCGGGGCCCACCTCGGTGGATAACACCCCGTTGAAAGCGGGCGGCTTTCGCCCGAACTGGATCGTATATCCGTGTTCTACTATCTGTAGAACCCAGGAAGAGACGTTTGGCAGAAGTTTCCACGCTGCCATATGCACCTTTAAAGGGACCTCTCGAGGCTGGTGTCTGGTCTTGAGTCTTGTATTAACTCGAGGTCCTGAACTGAATTGGCAGGAATAAACTCGAGCAGGTGCGATGTTTTGCACACTGTTTTGCACCCTGAGGCCACCGTGCCCCGAAGCGGAGCTCGGGGAAACAGCGGGGCCTCTCTCTGGGTGTTTCAGGAAGAGCTGGGCGCCATGTGGTGAGGCGCACACCAACCCAGGCGCTGAGCGTGGAGAGCCTGATGCCTCGGCAGTCAGGTGCCACGCTTCTTCGCCCCGGCCTTCTTGGCCTAAATAACGGCCCTCAGGTCCGTCTTCGGTTGCGAAGGCCGGGGCTGAGAGTGCCGCCCAGAGCCCCAGTCGCGCTGCGGCGGTGCTCGCGAGCCAACACTCTCCTTTTGGCGTCCTCTATACGAGGAACCCTTGCACGAGGAGCCAGACGACTGAGACTGCTCCCGCCCAGCAGTCTCAGTGAACGGATGCCGGCGAGGGAGGAACCGCTGAAACGCCGCCGCTTGTTGTTTAGCCTCCCGGAACCTTATTATTAACAG